>CALNHX010005037.1:0-115241 GCA_940337035.1 Agriotes lineatus
CATGTATTTTAACCAATCATCGTTAATAATCTTTTCACAATGATCTAATACCGTTTTGCCACATTAGAAACCGCTTCTTGCCATAAATTCATAATCTTGTCTTTCCACAGTAGTCGTGAATGTATTATTCTTATTATAATATACTGAGCTTAAAAAAAAGTTACACCCCTTTAAAATGAAGGAATTACTTGAAATGTTTAATATATTGTTACGATCCTGAGGGCCGAAGGATGGATGAGTCAGCAGCCTTGGCGATTAATACGCGAGCGTTCCAGAGCTTCTCGAGGCGGCTGCAGAAATATGAGTCACAGCGGTCGAATGCTCGGGAAGCGCCCTAGAACCAGGTGTACTGAATGACTCACGCTCGCTTACGAGAACAACACCTGCGAATGCCGGAGTGCATTCGCGAGGATTCTGGAATCTCCCCAGTGAAATATAAATGCGCGGCCTTCAGACCTGTAGGGCAGTTCGGATTCAACATCAGAGCGGCGAGCTCCCAGATAAATAAAACGCGTGAAATAAATAAATCCGTATGTAATAGAAATACATCGTTAGTGTTTAAGAGTGATGTAAATAAATAATAATAGTCGTTAGAAATAGTGCCGTAGTTTAAAAGTAATTTGTGTTCTGCTCGATAGTTCGTTAGTGTTTGTAAATAACAATAATCTTAATAATTCATTTTGTAAATAAATATTTCAACCCATGTTTGTCGTATAATTTTAAATAGCCCGAACGTTTAAGAACGTAACAGTGGTGTCGGTGTGAGGTTTTGTACCGGGGGCTATAAGAAAATTATTGAACAAACATTAAATAAATAAATAATTTAACAAGTACCGATAAAACGACGGTCAGATAAATAAATTAAAGTGAGTATTGTGCATGCCTTTGACGAGATCTCAAAACAGCAAAATGGAAGCCCAATTAAGCCAACTTTTGCAACTGATGCAAGTTAGCCAGGACAAGGCGGAAAAAGCACAAGAGGATCTTAGGAAAGAGATCCAAGCTGGGCAGGAGAAGGCAGAAAAAGCGCAAGAAAGAGCGCAAGAGAAAGCGGAAAAAGCACAAGAGGAACTTAAGAAAGAGATCCAAGTTGGCCAGGAAGAATTGAAAGCCGGTCAAAAGGAAGCACAGGAAGTACTGAAGGAACAGTTGAGAGCCGCGCAAGAGGATCTTAGAGAAAAACTTGAGGAAAAACTGAGAGTCACTCAGGAAGACCTCAAGGATGAACTTCGGGAAGATATGGAGAGAGCGTTGGCCGGAGTTCGGAGTGACATACTGAGCTGCAGTCACGAAGTGGCCAAGGCCAACCAGCTCTCTCTGAATCTGCTGACTGCTCTTCTCCAATTGCAGTGAATCAGCCTATCTTATCGCGAGTTGCTGCCCCTCAGGTTGCTCTGTCCCAAGATACTGCCCCAGTGAGGCCCGCAACATCTGGCTTGCACATGAAACTGCCCTCTTACGATGGGAAAACGCCATGGTCAACATACCTGAAGCAATTTGAAGCCGCAGCCGTTGCTAATGGTTGGGGAATGGCAGACAAAGCGACCGCATTGATCCTGACATTGCGAGGGGATGCTCTGAATGTTTTGCAAATGATTCCAGAAAATCAGCAGAGGGACTTCCAGCAATTGGTGAATCGTCTGGAACGGCGTTATGGCAATGGTCATCTTCAGCATGTGCATTGTGCCCAGTTGAAGAACAGAATTCAGAAGTCGGGGGAGACTCTGCAAGAACTGGAGGCCGATGTTGCTCGATTGGTTCGGCTCGCGTATCCATCGGCGCCGGAGGACTTCCTGGAGCAGCTAGCCGTCCAAACATTCGTAGATGGAGTTAAAGACGCCGATACTCAGCAAGCGGTACGTCTGGGGCGCCATAGGACACTGGGAGAGGCCTTAGCCCATGCATTGGAATTTGAAGCGGCAAGGAGTGCTTCCAGAGGACATGGTCGTGTCCGCGGTGTCGCCACGACGGAGATGGCGCCTGAATCCATGGAGGACATGTTGCGACGACTTATAAGGCAGGAGACGAGGGAGAAGGGGCCCCGTTGCTGGAGCTGCGGAGAGATGGGTCATCTTAGGGCTCGCTGTCCGAAGAAAGGAGCCCGAGTGTCTGACGAGCCGTCGGAAAACTAATGCGGGTCGACAAGAAGGGGCGAGAGTCGACTCGTGATTGCCATGCCCCGGAGATTCCCATACATGTGTCGTCCGTGCACCACCAGCCTGATAGCCTCTTCATTGATGGGAAAATAAATGGAAGAGTTCGGTCTCTGCTGTTGGATACTGGAGCGACGAAGTCCATCGCCAGGTCTGACGTAATACGAGACGAGGGTGAGCTGCTGCCCACCAGGACACGCCTTCGCACTGCCACGGGAGGCGCAGTGACCACACATGGGGAGATGGATGTGAAATTGAAGATTGGGAATCAAACCCTCAAGCATCGGGTCCTGATTGCTGACATTGCGGACGAGTTCATCCTGGGAATGGATGTCATGAATAAGTGTGGGTTCACTTTGGACCTGGGACGCGGCGTGTTGCAAGTGGGTGGGGAGGAGCTTTCCCTACACCCAAGAGAAGAGATCGCAGTACAAGTGGTATTGGCGGAAGATGTTACTCTGCCTGGACGAACCGAGAGAGTCGTGGATGCATACCTGGATGGCGATCTCCGGGGCAACGTAGTGCGCATGATTGAACCCGATTATGACAAGGAACTCACTCATGGTATCCTGGTTGGGAAGACGTTGGTAAAGACTGGGCTTAAGGTCCCAGTAAGGATGATGAACGTCAACAGGGAACCAGCAACCGTCAGGAGAGACACGATCCTGGGAAGGTGCACACCGGTCTCCGCCGTTGTGAGAACGATCACTAGTGGCGGCGGCCGCAAGGCGAAGGACTGCCCAGAGGCATTAATTAACACCGTGATGTCTACGTGCAAGGGCGTGAGCCACCAAGAACGGAAGAAGATCGAAGATTTGGTGGCCCGGTACCAAGACGTCTTCGAGTGCGGAGATCATCCCAGCGGCCGTACCGACGTAGTTAAACATAAAATCAATACGGGGGATGCTCAACCGATACGCCAACATCCAAGAAGGTGGCCCCTCGCCAAACGGGAAGAAGCTGAGAAGATTGTCCAAGATATGCGAAACCAAGGGATCATCGAACCGTCCAGCAGCCCGTGGGCCTCCCCTGTGGTTCTTGTCAAGAAGAAGGATGGCTCCACGAGGTTCTGTGTTGACTACCGACAGCTGAACCATGTGACCAAGAAAGACAGCTACCCTCTGCCACGAATTGATGATACCCTGGATACACTCTCCGGTTCTCGATGGTTCTCGACGCTAGACTTGAAGAGCGGTTATTGGCAAGTCGGAATGGAACCCGCGGACAGGGAGAAGACTGCATTTACTATCGGAACTGGGCTCTGGCAGTTCTCCGTTATGCCGTTCGGTTTGTGCAATGCCCCCGCCACGTTTGAGAGGCTGATGGACACCGTCCTGAAGGGTCTATCTTGGCAGACCTGCCTGATATACTTGGACGACATCATAGTGGTGGGCAAATCCTTCGACGAGCATCTGAAAAACCTGGAGGAAGTGTTTGGTAGATTGCGAGGTGCCAACCTGCGATTGAGTCCAAAGAAGTGCCACATCTTCCAGAAGGAGGTACAGTACCTGGGGCACGTCGTATCCCGCCAGGGAGTAGCAGTAGACCCGAGTAAGGTGAAGGCAGTGCAGGATTGGCCAATCCCGAAGGATAAGCATGAACTGCGAAGCTTCCTGGGCCTCTGTACTTACTACCGACGGTTTGTGCTGGGCTTCGCGAACATCGCAAAACCGTTAACCCGTCTAACGGAAGAGGGACGACAGTTCGAATGGAGTGCTGAGTGCGCGGAGGCCTTCGAGACGCTCAAGACTGCCTTAACCAGTTCACCTGTACTTTGCTATCCACGTCAGGAAGGCCAGTTTATCCTCGACACTGACGCTAGCAATGTCGGAATAGGTGGTGTTCTGTCCCAGGTCCAAGATGGGCAAGAGAAAGTCCTGGCATATTTCAGCAAGGTCCTGTCCAAACCAGAGCGTAACTATTGCGTAACCAGGAGGGAGCTTCTGGCAGTAGTCAAGTCCGTGGAGCATTTTTATAAATACCTGTATGGCAGAAGATTCTTGCTGAGGACCGACCATGCTGCTCTAAGATGGCTGCTGCAGTTCAAGAACCCTGAAGGACAGGTGGCTAGGTGGATCGAGCGCCTACAAGAGTACGACTTCGAAATAAATCATCGACCTGGCACAGCCCACCGCAACGCCGATGCGTTGTCCAGGAGGCCCTGCCCTGCGGACTGCAGCCACTGTTCGAGACTGGAGAGTCGTGCGGTACCCATCAATCGTACCACTGTAGTCGACGACTCGTGGGAGCTAGACGAGTTGCAGAACAGCCAGGAGAACGACCCCGACTTAGGCACAGTTATGGCCTGGAAGCGAGATGGCCGTCGACCTACCTGGCAGGAGGTCTCCGCCACCAACCCAACGGTGAAGACCTATTGGGCGCAATGGGACTCCTTGCAGCTCGAGAACAACGTCTTGACTAGAATCTTGGAAGACGAGGACGGTAGGGCAACGAGATCACAATTGATGGTTCCAAGGAGTAGAGTGGCCGAGGTTCTGCGTCACCTGCATGATGGCTCCTCTGGGGGACACTTTGGATTGAAGAAGACGTTGCAGAAGGTCCGAGACCGGTTCTACTGGGCGAGTTGCAAAGATGATGTCCGAGAGTGGTGCCGGAGGTGCGAAGCCTGCGCTACAGGAAACGGACCGGTTGGTAGACGTAGAGCTCCGATGCGGCAGTACAACGTCGGTAGTCCGTTCGAGAGGATAGCCATCGACATCGCTGGACCATTCCCCGAAACCGAAGCGGGAAATAAATACATCTTGGTGTGCATGGACTACTTCACCAAGTGGCCTGAAGCATATGCCCTTCCGAATCAAGAGGCCGGTACTGTAGCTGATGTTCTGGTGAAGGAGTGCTTCAGCCGTTTTGGAGTCCCCCTGGAATTACATTCCGACCAGGGCCGGAATTTCGAGTCTGGACTGTTCCAGAACGTTTGCAAGCTGCTGGGGATACACAAGACCCGGACCACTGCCCTCCATCCTCAATCGGACGGCATGGTGGAAAGGATGAACCGAACCATGGGGAAGCATCTGTCCAAGGTGTTTTCCGAACATCAGCGTGACTGGGACCAGTACATTCACCTATTCCTAATGGCCTACCGATCGGCAGTACAAGAGACAACCAACCACACCCCAGCCACGGTACTCTTTGGGCGCGAGCTGCGATTGCCATGTGACCTCAAGTTTGGAAGAAAGCCTGGCGAAGAAACGGCCGGCGAGGACTACGTGGGGAACCTGAAGAAGCGGATGGAAGAGATCCACGACGCCGTACGCCGAAACATTCAGGGTGCCAGCGACCGAATGAAGGACCGATATGATGCCCGCGCTGAGGCCGGTGGTTTCCAGCCTGGCGATTTGGTATGGCTTCATAACCCCCAGAGGCGTCGTGGCCTCTCCCCCAAGCTCCAAAGAAACTGGGAAGGCCCCTACACTGTGGTTGCTCGACTGAATGACGTGGTATACCGAATCCAGAAACCTCCTCGAGGAAAGTGCAGGGTGGTGCACTTCAATCGGTTGGCCCCATATGCCGGAACGAATGAGGAAGTGGAGGCTGTCGCGGAACAACCCCTGAGACGACTAGGTACCGGAGGAACCTCCTTCCAGGAGTTTATGGCTGGTTATGGGGGTACGAAGTCTGCGCGATTCGGAGTTACTACAGAGGTGCAGCGTGACCGGTTCGACACCCTGCGGCAGTATTCCCTGGCACACTGCGTCGCCCAGGACCTCCGGATGTCTAGGGGGATCGCCGCTGCCTTCCGGGAGCAGTTTGGCCGGTTAAACCAGCTGCGAGAGCAGGCACCTCAGGTTGGCAGAACCTTGCAGCTGAAGGAAGGCAACAGCTCCATTTATTACCTGGTGACGAAAAGGTTGTCTCACGAAAAACCTAGTTACCAGGAGCTCTGGTCTGCTCTTTTGGACCTTAAGGAGCAGATGGTGAAGAACGGCGAAACCCGGCTAGCGATGCCGAAATTAGCATGCGGCCTGGATTCGTTGGACTGGAGGGTCGTACGCAGCATGCTGGAAGTAGTCTTCGACCAGACCGGCATCCAGATCGAGGTCTGCTGTTGCAGCCCGACGCAAAGCATTGAGCCCACGGTGGACTGCTTTATAAACAACTTTTTTTTATATACTAGTAACGATTATTTATGCACACTATTTAATTAATTTAAAATAATACTAACAATACATAATTTTCTTAACAAACACAATTGTCGATGTAACCTTAGTTTGAATTTTTTTATTTCGTTAATTATTTATTTCAATGCATTCAAATCAGCCTACCAGTATTTTATGAATCCCAATGAATAATGCAATCAAAGTTGATCTTCATCAATTAATATTAAATTTTTTATTTTATCTATTTAGACTCAATTTCTGTAACTGTTCAAATTTATTCGTTCAATTTTCAACATTCCTTTATTATAATCTCTGTCCATATCATGTATCATAACAATATATATATAAAAATGAGTTTCTATGTTGAAAAAAGTTAATAAAATGGGAATGGTAGAAAAAAAACGGTTTTAAAAGTACGAGATATGGAAATCAATAAAATGTATCCGGTGTGTGAACTTCGAATAGTGAAAACTATGTGGAATGATAAGGCAATAATAGCAGAATTAGAAAATAATGTGGTGTTCCTTCCGAATCGGTTTTCAACAATCTTAATCGATAAAGATATTGAAGAGATTAACAAAAAGAAGGTGGCAATTGTGTTCCGCGGTAAAAATGAATGTGGATAGATAAACGAGGCAAATATAATCAAGTTTGTTGTTTAAAACAAATAAAAATGCATTATAGTTCTACGTTAAACGATTTATGTGTATTAATTATTAGTTCTGTAATACCAAAATTAAATTATATAAGATTATTAAAATTACCAGTTCACTGTATAGCAGATATTGAGTTAGTGTGGGAAAATAGACTATTAATGTGCAACGAAATACTTAGAGATTTCTTTATTACAATTCCTGGATTTCAAATACATACCTTTTGTAATATACTTATATATTTGTTAATAAAATACTATTTATTAAATTATTGTTTTATATTTTACATAAAACTACATTATTCTAGAACATTGAGTGTATTATAATGACCCCAAGGCAGAGTATTAATCTTATTTGCTTGCACAAATCGTTTGTCGTCATACGGATCCAGGGCTCTCTTCTTAGTTTTGATGGTGAAAACTTTATGTTTTTGGGACCAAATTGATCTACTTACAACGTGTAATGTACGACTATTGAAAAGAGAATCGTAGTAATCTTGAAAAGTTATATTCTTCTTTGTCGCGTTCTTGTTAATTCCTTTGCACTTCTTAATAAAATCTTCATTGTTATTCTCCTTAGCATAGAATTTCGGCTTAGACCGCGTAGTATTTGTATATGAACACCCAGCATTTTCTGGCTTAATGTGCCTTGCACCTTGTGAAGTCGAGCAAAAACCCGCGCGATGGCCATGCTCTTTGGTGGCTCGTGTTGTTTGAGTATCTTGAGAACGAGGATACTTAGGCAGATTTGGCCGTTTTGCTGTTTGTGCATCCATATTCACTAACGTTTTGCAAGACCTTGCAGCTTGCATCATCAGAGTGAAAGTGCGACTTTCTGTTCTGTTCTCTAATTATGTCGTATATATTACCATTGCCGATATCTTGGAAACAATAGACGAAAGAGTCCGTATCTCCATAAAGTAATGTGGTAGGACAACGTTTCGAGACAACAGGTTTAATGAAATCGTAATGAAACGAATACATTATTAATTTCGACAAGTCCAAAATTACCTGACCCAAGTATACTGGTTTATTGTAAACTAGTTTGTCTTTGTTAAGTTCGATTATCACCAGGTTTTCCTTAAATATAGTGCACGATCTGAAATTAGGAAGGGCTATTAGCTTCTTTGCTGATCTCCAGGAAGTCACTAGCCGCATTTTTCTATAGTTTCTAATATTTTCCGTAAGTTTTCCCAAAGACCGCGTTATTCATTAACTTATAGAAGTCCTTTTCAAATTCGTTGCGCGCTTTTTTACGTAGTTCCGTGTTCATATCGATATAACATTTTAACCATCTCGATTGTGAAAATTTTAATACTCTGTGAATTTTTCCTAATTTCAGACCATGCAATAAACATTGTGTTAAGTTTCTAAGATGTAAAACATATTTTTCTTTGTCGAAAAGGGTTAGCATTAATTTAGAATTGCCAGGCGTGTTGTTGTTGTTTGGTGGAACACGGTGTTCTGCACGAAAAGGAAATTCCGCATGGTCATTGTGTAAGTCGGTTGGGTATTTCAAATCAACCTCCAAAAGAAGAGAGCGAGGTGAAGTACCATCAACATCATCATCATCCCCCAATAGATTTAAACAGAAACAGTCGCTGTAATTGGTTGATATTGCTCGTTTTAGTAGTTCTTCGTTTGACCATTCGATACTCAATATTTTCTCTTGCAAAATTTTAACTGCATCGTCTTTGAACCATGCATATCCTCCAGTTGGTAGTGGTTCTGACATCAAATGTCCATATAAATTGTTGCAATCTGTAAAGAGCGTATGTTGAACAGGTTTTGTGGAGTCAAAGCTCTCCATTTGTTCATTATTGGCCTTCATATATCTATGCGAACACTGTGTTATCCCACCACGAATAGCTTTCTCTGTGAATAGGATCATGTTGATGTCCACCATTAATTCTAATTTGATGTCGGTCTTCTTTAGTGCCGCTTGCCATGCTAGACCCGGTCCTGTATAAAAATGTACTGGGTCCAATCTGTATACTTCCATACATAAAAATCTGAATTGTTGGAACACATCTGTTAACAGTTTCACATCACATAAAAGGTAAAGATCAGCGTATTCTCCTAGCGTTTGAATATTAAATGTATTCCAAACTTTCTGCGCATGAATGTAATCTTGTTCGGAAATATTCTCTTCTTTAAGCAGATTGTAGAATTTATCCATCGATGGAAGTTGCTTTTCATTTAATTTCTCTAACGAATCCACAATCATAGCAAAAAACTGATTTTCTTGTCATCAAATGAAACTGTTCTTCAATAGGGAAAGCATCCTTGGTATATCGAAACATATCGTTTGTTAAATTATTTGCCAATGTTTCCAGCTTACGTGGTAGAAATCGAAATGAATAGATAAATCTCCACTTATAGTCTCCACATAATTTTGTTACCGCGATATAATTTTCTTTTGTTATTGGGAGAACTTCGACCGGTTGACTATTAAAATCTAATTCCGATATTAAAAAGTGAATGTTGTAACCAGATAAATTATTCATAATTATAGGAATATATTTGCCATTTTTATAATTTATATTTCAGCCTTGACACAAAGCAAATCGAAATTTTCCTGTTAAGTGGTCGTGGTCGGCTACTTTTATTACAACATCCTCGTCGTCGTCCTCACTATAATTTTGAAAAGACCGTTTACAATGTCTACAAGAGGTAGCATTATCAAATTTTATTTGTTCTTCTACAGTCAAAGGTAACATTGGTAAATTAGCTTTCATCATTTCCGCTATTATTTCAGTCTCAAGTCGCAGTTGGTTTACAAACCATTTTGCAGGATTCTGCCCTCTATAGGTTTTAAAATGAGATAGAGAATCGTAGAACGAACACACCACTTGATAAGCAACTGCAAACGGTTCATGCCTTTGATAGGATCTTGTGTCATCATCGTTGTCATCTATATTGTCAATGGGAACGATTAAACTTTCGAAATCTGCCACAATTACGAAACCATGTTGCAGATCGAACTCGTGCTTCTTAAACTTCAATTCATTCTCCCCCGGTTTCATAAATTCTATTCGTACAGGATCCACCAACTTGCAGTCTTGCATATGTGATAGTAAACGTGAAGCACTCCAGAAATAACGAAGGCATCTGTCACATATGAACGACTTACCGTGGTGTTTCGAAAACTGCGATCTGCATAAGCGAGATAGATTTTTAATCCAAGCATAATGTCCGTACGATGCTTCCCCTTTTTTTTCTCTTTTGTTAAATATAAGAGGTTGATGTGGTTATCTTTGTATTCCTTGGGTACGTGGTAGGGTCCCACTATCTTATCCTTTCTAAGTCCGTAAACATTAATAGATATATTTGGATTTTGTCGTTCAAATTTACGTATATCTGTAATCTTCACTGGAAACGAAATTCCTTTTAAATTAAAAATCTCTTCGAAATTTTGTGGATAAGAACCGGGCCGATCGGAATGATTGTTGACCGGATAAAGCACAGACACCAATGCATAACAAAAACACCTGTTATCGTTGTTTTTAACATTTAGAACTGCATGTGTGGTTTTAATCCGCTGAGGTAACTCTATATACTTAGATGCTGACAATGGAACGAATTTGTTGATGTTTACTGTTAGGTTGATAATTCTTTTTATCGCCCATCCACTTTCTTTTTCGGTAAACTCCGACATCTGTAAAAACATCAAAATTTATTGAACGCAAGAAAAAAACTGATATTATACATACCTGAGTTAGAATATTATCCCTCATTTCGGTAAAGACATTTAGAACGTTAGTTGAACGATAAATGGGGAAATTGCGGGTTGAGAAGTATTTAATTTCTTCAATTTCTGGGTCATGAACTCGATAAAATTCCCCTACCAACACGATGTTAACTTTTAATGCTTCCATTTTATTTACCAAACAAGCCCTAATGTTGTCGTTAAATACTCCAAAAACATAATCCATGAATTCTTTGGGGTCTTTAATATGCATCTTATTTTGAATCAACCCTGTACGTATTCTGCTTTTAAATGCCGAGTCAACCTAATAACAAAACAACAGGTATAGAAAACATGTACGAACAATTTTTTTTCTTACCGTTGTCTATTCTGCGGCATCTTGCGTGTCCTCCAATCCACGTCCGCTTTTATTCAATTTGTTCGATATTTCTTCTTGATAACATTTCAATGTGCCTAACACACTTTCATAATGTCTTTTCTCACCAATTGTTCCTTCACAGTTATTAATTAGTTCAGATAACAGAGAAATGCTTTCGGCGTTCTTTTCAAATACCGAGTTCCACTCAGAAGCAGTTTTGCAAAAAGATATAATTCTCCTTACAATGTTAGCTAATTCACTAAAGTTATTCATTGTTTCAGTTCTGTTGCCGCATTACCTAATACTGACACTTTTTTAACTTTGTATGTATTTATAACAGGGTGGAGCTGCATCGTTTAAACATATTGCAGATGGATAATGAACCGTGACCTTGCAATAAAAATCGTCGTCTCGTTTACACTAGCACCGATAAATAATTGTAAACATAATGCACTCTCGAGAGTACAAAAAAACATGTGCAGATGTGAAATGAGCCCGCGACCGTGAATTTGTCGGGCAGCCGCTTGTTCGGCTCTTGGTGTTTCGTTATTGTTGGCATCAGATTTTTGATTACATAAAGCTAATTCGATATTTTTCTTATTTTCTAGATTTTCTGCTACTTTAAATTATATATTTAATTACTTTTGTAAGTATACTGTAAAACTCTGCTCATTTTATCTAATTTGATATTTTTAGATATCTTTTTAATGAATAATTCACCGTTCAATTTCAAATATAACAGCTCCCTTGAGTTGTTTACCTGCGATAGGTTTTCATACGGTTTAGGTTAAGGCCATGCTTGCGTTTTAGTCGCTGCGACACGCTGTGAAGAGCGTTTTTCCAGCGTCACGACAGATTGTTGCTTATGCAGTATTATAATATGGCCTGGACAGAAAATTTTATATGTCTGCAACCTAGTTGCGGCGATCATGTCGCAGCGACTAAAAAGCAAGCATGGCCTTACCCTTACTGTTGATGGTTACATTTTTTCAATTCCTGTTAACCTACCTCATTTTGTTGAATCTGGTGATGTGCTGCAGAAATCAATTATAATAATATTATTGTATATTTTATTTAAAAAATGTAATAAGTAATTTAACTTAAATGTTATATTGAACCGATACAAAATTACAAACAATAAGCAATAAAGAAAAGTATAATTATATAAGGTCCGTATTAGTAATCCATGAGTTATGCGAATTATAAAATCCCAATAAGTAATTTAACTTAAATGTTATATTGAACCGATACAAAATTACAAATAATAAGCAATAAAGAGAAGTATAATTATATAAGGTTTGTATTAGTAATCCATGAGTTATGCGAATTATCGAATTCCAACCATTTTACATATAGTTTCCCATTTTTACGACAAATAATTTTTTCAACTAAATACGTGTCTATGTTTAGTTTTCTGCAGCTCATGTTTATAGAAGCGACCTTTTATGATGCGTCCAGTCAAGTCCTCAAGTAGATATGTTGAGGGGTCACCTGAATAAACTTTTCTTATTTTAAAAAGCTCGGTAGTCCAATTGGGTAAATAACCCCTAGTCCTTAATAACCCCATAGCCTTGTGTTTTGAAATTCTGACAACGTAACCCTCTTGGAGTTTATCCTTCTCTTTTCGAACCATACTCGACTTCTCTGTATTTCTAAAAACACTTAATTTCGTATTCCGGTTAACATCTATGGGTCTCATTTTGATTGTCCTATGTAAATGATTGTTATATTTATTTGTGATATCGTCGAGAACACTTCCATACTATTTATGAGACCCTTGCATCTCAAACTGTTTAAATAACCACGTTTTAATAGTACGAATAACACGCTCTACAATTGTTGCTTTTAAAGATGAATAAGTTGAGAAATGCTTTATGTCATATTTTTTTATTAATCTTTGAAATTGTGGATTGTAAAATTCCTTTCTTTGATCAGATTGAATGTGTATGGAAGCTCCTCTTCCATTCGTTTTTAAAATCGATTCCATAGCACGACTAACCTCTTCACCAGTTTTCAATTTTAAAGCTCTTGCCCACAAATACTTGGAATACGTATCAATAACGGTTAAAACATATTTATAACCCTTATTGAAGCGAGCGTAAGGAATTAACTCGAAAAGATCGATTTGATAGGTTTAATTGAAAGCTCTGATGTCGGTTCGAAGACGAGGGAATTTTTTTCTTGCTGGTCGATATAGTTCATTAATTATATCTTCCTTCTTAGTCATCTCGTGTTCCTAGTCTTATCTATTTGAGCGATTTTAGAAGTCGTATTTTTAATAAGAGACAATGCCAACAATTTTAAAGTGTTCTCACAGTCTTGTTGAGCTTTTTCAACTTTTTTCGAAAATATTTCGTCAATTTCGTTAAGTTTGGTTTCTATTTGTGATTTGGCACTCTCTATAATAATAGTTGAGGTTTCAGAAAGTTTTTGTTTATATATAAGACTTGATTCTTTAAGTTTTAAGTCCACGTCTTCTTAATGAAATAGTTTACCCTGTTTATAACTTTCTACTAGAGGTGCGAGTTTGTGAAGTGCCTCATTTATACTTCTTTGACTGGAGTCTATTTGATTGGTATAAAATGTAACATCTTTTATAAGTTGATTTTTTAATCTTGTTTCAGCTTCGTTTATGAGATTGATGGCGGTATCTTGAAGAGTACGTTCGTACTGCAGACGTGCTTCTTTAAGTTTCCCTTGTACGTCTTCATGCCAAATAAGATGACCTTGTTTGTATCCTTCCACCAATGGTGTGAGAGATTGATGAATGGTGTTCATTTTTACTAATAGCGGATCTATTCGATCCGTATAAAATTTGTTCACTTCCTTAATTGCTGTTTCCTGTTCCTTTTTAAATCTTACAAGTCTGTTGTAAACGTATTGTTTTGTAGCAACATTCTCGGGTAAATCGTATGAATAAACGCTACGCCGTTTATCCCCCGTTGTCCCAACATAACGTCCAAATTTGTCTATTGGCATTTTTTCCTTTGATATTTGACTATTCCTGCTTTTACTAATTCTTCTATAATACTCACAATTTCGTTGTGATGGTTTGAGTGACCGGCACCTTGTGACGCGTATAATAATCTTAGTCTGCTTATTAGCTCGGACGGATCGTCCCAATGTATATGCTCTACACGATTGTCATTAGCTTCTTTTAATATATCGGTTCCCCCACTATAATCATAACCATATCCTCTTCGAGTTAAAGAAGGTTTTATAATGTTAACATACTTATAACCACCATGACCCACACGCGATCCCCCGGGATTACTATCTTTTTTATAAGCATTCGTAGCTAGTATAATGCTTATGTAGTTTTGAACGTCTTGATCGGTATAATCGATAGGTCTTTTTAAAGTCAGCAGTTGATACAACCCATCTGTACCATCATATCTACGTTCTTTTACTTTAAAATGACGCTGCATGTTAAGTATGTCTATAGAACCATCTCCAAAATACCATTTATCCGCAGAGACGTCATATTTTACTCCAAACGGTGATTTATCTAGATCTCTTTGGTTACGTAACAGAAGATTGACATATTTTTTTGGTAAAGGATGATATTGTTCGAAGAAAAATTGACTAAGTACTCGGTTTCGATAATTCGCTCATTACATCACCTTCGTTGGGACTTGGTTCAGATTTTGAGGAACTTGGAGACAACCTGGAAGTTTTGTTGATTTCTTTAAAGAAACTTCTCACTGTCGCTAAAGTATCAGGTATTTTATCTTCTTTAGTATCTTCTTCCTCTTCCTCTTCTTCTTTCTCTTCTTCTTTGGCATCAGTTATCGTTGAAGGAACAATAGATTTTTTCTTGCGTGATTTTATTGTCTTTGCAATGTCAATTATCGGTTCTAGTAGTTGTTTATGTTTTGTTTTGTACTCGGATTCTTGTTGTTGGGTACCCAGCTTTAGAGTTCGATATTTTTTTCTTATATCGTTACTAATCGATAATAAATCTTTTTTTATCTGTTCATTTTTAGAAGTCATCATGTTGCTTTTCATGCCGATGCACAACAAATAATGAAGTGAAGAAGCGAAATACACGTTCTATAAATTTATGAAACTATCAAAGCTTTTTCTGTATCTGCCCGCATTAATATCGCTGTCCTTATTAATCATTAAGAATCCGAAAGGTGTCTTCCAACATTCCCCACACATTTCTCTAAATTTTGCAAATGTCATGTCAGTTCCTACGTGATCCTTATATACGTGATTTAAATTTAAATCGTCTTGTTCAAATAGAAGTAGCACGTTTGCGTTGTCTCTCAATAGATGTTTAGGTATTCTAGCGTAAGACTGACAGATGTAAAAACTATCGACGTCATGATGTCTTCCCATACTAAAATAATATCTCATAGGCCATTGATTATCGCATGCCACATCGTCAAACAGAAACACAGAATTCCGTTTTGCCTCCCTCGGTTTTATGACTTCTTCCTTTTCTCTAAACGTGTAGTATCCCAATCCTTTTACCATTTTTATTAATATACTGAGAAGCACGTATTTCCATTGATGGAGCGACTTGCTGTAAACGTAGATGTTTTTAAATTTAATTCCTTCTGGACTAACGATCAACGATAGGACAGCATTCGTCTTTCCGGTGTTACTTCTTCCGCATACGATGCAACGAACAGTATCGGGAAATAAAGGCCCGTTTTTTCTAAACGGTTTTTTGAGCGCACGTTGATGACGACACACCGTGACGAAGTTGTAAACCGACAACCTTTTATTATGCTTCACGATTTTCATTTTGTTTGTTGCTAGGGTGAATATAAATATCGATTACAGTTAGCCGGTTGCTTTAAAAATGGTTAAACGTTCTCGCAGTGCGGGTGTTATAAACTCTCTTATAAACAAACTACCGTTCGAACTCCATATACCTGGAGGTTGTCAGTGGTGCGGTCCGGGCACCAAAATCGCTAAAAGGTTGAGTCGAGGAGACCCGGGAATCAACAAGCTCGACGCTTCGTGTAAGGAGCACGATTTGGCATACGCGAAACATCAAGATTCACCGTCACGACACAAAGCCGACGCCGTACTCGAGGAAAAAGCGTGGCAACGTGTGAAATCAAAAGACGCCAGTTTCGGAGAGAAAGCAGCCGCTCTGATGGTTACCAATGTGATGAAAGCGAAACAAAAAATAGGTATGGGAACTAAAAAACTGAAAGCGTTCGGCAGTATAATTAAAGAATCAAAAAAGGCAATTAAGAAGCTCAGAAAACCGATAACCCTAAATGTGGCCGCCAAGACCTCAATTTTGATTGCAAAGAGAGCCATCAAAGAAGCCGGTGGGGAAGAGTCGATACGACGCCCACGTGTTATACCAATACCCACAAAGACAGGAGGGATTATACCTTTTCTACCGGCCATATTTGGAGGTTTGAGTGCACTCGGTGCTTGGACCGGGGGCGCCGCTGGCGTCGTAAAAACTATTCAAGAAGTTAACGCTGCAAAGGACAAACTAAAAGAATTGCAGCGTCACAACAAACATATGGAAGAAATTCAGCTAAAACGCCGCAATGGACTATATTTACGACGCAGAAATAAAGGAATGGGACTATACCTTACCAAGAAACCAAAAAACTCATAAAATTACCCGGGCGTGCGCTAACGAACCGGGATCTATATTCCATCGCTGCCAAAGTTTGCATTCCATATTTTCGTGGGGTGTTTATGCGTGACGAACTAAATGGAGGGAGACGACCTTCGAAAAACGAGAGCGCAATTATAAATCTCGATGGAAGCGATGGAGAGGGCACGCATTGGGTTACGTACAAAAAACGCGGACCTATGGTGAAATACTTTGACGGTTTTAGAAATCTTAAACCGCCTAAAGAACTAATCAATTATTTTGGACCCGATACTAAAATTATGTATAATTACGATAGATATCAACGTTATAATTCCTATAATTGTGGACACCTCTGTATTAGATTCTTGCTTAATATGTCCGTTGGCATTTCGACAGAACATTTCGAATTATTCGACGAGCACCCAAAATCCAGAAGTTCTGTTGTATCAAGTAGAGGGTTGTGTTTACACCTGAGTGAAGATACAGCAGATGGGTGTGCCGAACAACCAGTTCTGTAAATGTGTGCTGACGAGGTAGCAAAGATTTCTTTCAATCATGTCCGAAACGTTCACCCTGACTGGTAAGGGTAATTACCTCAGCAGTAATTATTATCCCCCGATTCTACTAGATCGGATATACTCGTACAAAGTAGGATTACTGGGATTATATACTTTTAACGCGGTACAAAACATCTTCGAAGGCAACAATAAAATTTATTTGAGAGAGAACCTCCAAGCTACAAATAATGATCATGTAATAACTATACCGTCTGGTGCATACGAAATCGTGGCCTTAAACGACTACATAAACAGAGCCTTAATCGAAAATACTGGGAGCAAAGAAAATACGATTCTGTTCTCTCTTAAGGCCAATTCGAACACATTAAAATGTGAGATTAAAAGCAAATACTACATTGATTTTCAACCTACAGACTCAATAGGATATATGCTCGGTTTCTCCAAACGAATACTGAGTCCTACATTACGTAACGAATCAGATTTACCTGTTCAAATTGCGCCCGCTACAAATATACGTGTCTAGTGTAATCTAACTGGTGGCGCGTATTTAAACGGAGATTCTGCACACACTCTTCACGAATTTGCGTTAGACGTAGAACCTGGTGAACAAGTGAAGGAAAGTCCTACTAACGTTATTTACTTGCCAGTCATCGTCGATCGAATAGATAACATTACATTGAAGTTGACGGATCAACAAGGACAACTAATAAATTTTGGTGAAGAACCTATTACCGTTAGATTGGAATTGAAAAAAATTAGGAACAATGGGTATTAATTTTCACACAAATTTGCTCTCGACTAACACCAACAATAGCAACAGAAAAAAGAAAAATAAGAAAATAAAGAAGGTACGAAGCGGTGACGGAATGTATAAAAAGCGAGGCGTAAAAGTGAAGAAACTCATTCCACGTGCGCCTCTGCGTCCGTTAAAAGCTGAAGACTTGCGATTTTTAAAATCTCTAGGACTTATTGTTAATAAAAAATGGCGTCAAAGTTAAACGTTTTTGAAGACATAGTTATTGACAACGATATCATCGAAGAAAAATGGATTGTTCACAAACCACCTGCCAGAGTATAAACTTACAAACCTACTGACGAGATAAGAATATCCATAGAACAACGTGACGGTATAAACTCGATCTGTAACAGTTTTCTAAATATCGAGGGAACATATGAATTAGCTGACAATGAGAAAACTTGTGCTCTAACCAATAATTTTGCTTCGTTTCTATTCGAAGAAATTAAATTGATCTTGAACAATGTCGTTATAGAATGTGTAAGCAAGACCGGCCAGACTTCGACAATGAAAAATATGGTTTCCTACAACGCAGATTACAGTCGAGCTTTGGGAACTGCCGGTTGGATAAAACCGATTTCTAATACCGTTGAATTACTACCTACTGTTAACGTCGCTAATAAAACATTTTCCGTTAACGTTCTCTTATCGTTTTGGTTCGGTTTTGCGGAAGACCCAGGAGCCAGTGGAGAAACGAACTACAGGACGACCTACGCTACCTGAACATTGCGAGATGGGAAGACAAGGCGAAAAATAGGAAAGAATGGGCAAAATTAACTAAAGAAGCCATGGGCCTACTAGGCCTGCAGAGCTAATATATATATATATATTTGCGGAAGATTATGTAAAAACGCTGATCTGGTTAAAGCTTCAACTTATTCTTATCCGTTCTATGTCCGACAAGAATTGCTACAAAGGTGAAACTGATGCTACCATAACTCTTACAAATCTCGAATGGGTTGTACCAAATTACACACTGAGCGATCGTGCAAAATTACAACTATTAAACAACATCAAACAGAATAAAGCCATAACTATGGCTTATCGTGTACGAAATACTACGTTGATACCGGGACTTAGAATTGGTGCTCAAGATGTTTTTGATTTAGGATCGATAAAAGCGTTCGAACGACCGCATCATTGTATTGTCGTTTTTCAAACTCTTAGAGACAATAAAACCGATAAAGATGCGAGCATCCTTGACAATATATCTTAACGGTCGTCCCTATCCGAACAGACGATTAAATTTGAATTATGCAAATAGAAACTTCATCGACTCTTACAAATCATACTGCGACTTTCAAAATTCCTATTATGGTACCGCACATGCCCATCCGCTACTTAGCTATACGGAATATCTACAGAATCCCCTCTTTGTTGTTGACATGACTGCGCAGGACAAAGCCGTTCAAGCAGGAACGGTCAGTATATCCATAGAGGTAGAGGCGCGCGTGGCTTTCCCTGTCAACACCTTCGCTTACGTAGTGTTAATTCACGACACTATTACTAAATACGAGCCTCATTCAAGTATTGTAACAACTCTGTAGAAAAATGCTGGTGATTGATTTGGAAGGATATATGTTGCCTCAATTTACACCCAAGGAAATGGCTGTTACCGATGGAGAACGTTGCGCTCATTATGTTTTCAAACCACCATGCATGTTTCGAGAACTTGGACCACGACAACAATGTTCTGTCAAGTATTTCACTAAAACTCGACACGGCATTCCTTGGGCTTCCGGATCTGTGGAATTATCTGAAATTGATGCTATTCTACGACATGTTGGTGAACGTGATAAAATTATCTACTGTAAGGGAAACGTAGTGCCCAACTATTTAAAACAACACACCAAATTGAGCGTCATCAATATGGAGAACACGAGCACCGAAGCAATCCAAGACTGGAAACCACCATGTTTTGCTCATAATTTGAATATGTGTCACTGTTCACTTAATACTGTTAATTATCTGTTTAATAATTTAGTTAACAAGTGATACATATTATTTTATTAAAACTAAAAACAAATACAAAAACTTTACAAAACTTTTATTTCCTACTCTACATTAAAACGCCATTTATATAAAACATAGAAAATTATAGTGGCACAAGTACATACAAACTGAATTATCTCAAGAATTAATATTGGTACAACAATGCTTATATTCGTTAGGAGAGATACGTGATGTGTCGTTCCATAGGAGCGGTATCCATTTCGAATCGTGCCGACTTTGGTTTGGATAGAAAAATCTCGTTTTAACCATTAGATATCGGTAACTAACGTCTCGAAGAGAACTCTGGATCAAATTGTGTACGAAAACATAACTGCTATTTATCATCTTAGGTTCCATCCTTGTCCATATTTCCGGTGAGATCGATGTTTGCAAAACGTCGTTTCAATGTAGAATGCTTATGTAACCATCTGTACAGCCCACAGGATGTGATATTAAAACTTTATTATTGGTTGCAAGCAATAAAGCTATCGTCGATAGCTTTACCATGGTTACTGCGTATAAAATGATGTACGACATTCGATACAATCTCTAATTATAGGTACCGAACACGTCTTCACTAGTCGCTGTCCAATGACGATCGCAAAATTTTAATTGTTGTATATCCAAATTTTCGCTAATTACTTTTGGTAATATCGAGCAATTAATGGCCACCTCTTTAGTAGGTAAATTTAATAAATACGTTTTTGGAAGATACTGCATTAATTCTACACTCATTTTACACAACCCGAGTTTTTTGTGATCACTAATGGCATTAGATATATTCAGCGCTACTGTCGGTGCTGGTACACATCATTTCGTTTTCTGTTTCTTTATCGTTGTCATTTTCGTTTGCCCACTGCCTAGGTACAAATTCTACTAGATGAACAGTTTTCCAAGATGTACTATCAACTTTTGTTCCCTGATAAACCAAATATAAATTTAGAGTATTAATTTTCTCGAGATTTACAGATCTGCCTACAAAAAAATCACTTATTCGTTTCGGCAAAAATACTACGTGGTCTTCCAATTCAGCTAAAACGGCACAGTCTCTCGTTCTAGTTTTCGTTGATCGCACTTGCACTAGTGGATAGTGATAATCTAATACCAGTTCATCTATTTTCAAAATTGGTTTTTTATTTGACAAACCTATAGCATTTAAGGAAGAGAGCAAATATTTAAGCGATGAATCCATGTTACTCAAGTCAAATACTTTAATATACTAATACAATGCAAAAGGTTCTGACTAATACATAAAACCAAACGTCGCTTATCAAGACATAAACCAGATGCCACATATCAAATTACGCACGCCCCCCAAAGCATCGTGACGTCAGAGCTTTGCAACTTCGATGCTGTGCGCGTTAGAATGCTCAGCAGCCCTAACTACGTGATGACGTCAGAACAATTATTTATATTTATAATAAAGTTCGCAAACATTTTATTCTCTAGGCGTTTATAACTTTCGCAAATCCAAGCTTTTCAAACGAGAGATCTAACAACCTATTTTCGCACGCAACAAAATGCAGTTTTTAAATACAAAACACACTCAAAATGCATCAATTATTTATCACACGAGCACGGAAACAAACCAAAAAAATAAATCCCTACATAGTGGTGACTCGAAGCGACACCACATGATAGATTCCTACATAAACTTTACTAGAATCGCTACCAGATGGCACACACAGCACCGTCGCGAGGAGCACGGAAACAAACCAAAAAAATAAATCCCTACATAGATTCCTACATACACTTTACTCTAAACGCCACCAGATGGCAGCACCGTCGCATTCTCCCGCGCTTTCAGGCGTTGCCTCCACGTGACATCATAGAAAATGCCCAGATTATTGCAAATTTCAATTGTTTATATTTACGCTAATAAACAATCAATCGAGATTTTAACAAGAACGTTAGTCACAAATCTTCACAGCTACAAAATAAAACTTACACCAGCCTCCTAGCATAAGCCAAACTAGAGATATTTGCCCTGCACGATCGAAATTCGCCCCATAAAAATAACATGGGAAAACGATCACAAAAGTAGTCCAGAATCCCCATTTGTACTCTACTCTTGTTAACTCAAGTACATAGAAAAGGACACATAACATAAAGGAATTTTATTTAGTATACCTATTTACAATTCAAAATAATAAATCAAATATTTCATGTATTTTCACAATAAAGCTTGATTTTAATGTATCCAACAGGCTTGTAAGCACCTGCAGGGTTAGGCAACTCGCTTCACTTCGATCGGGGCCGGGTCGTGTGCTCGAGAGAAACCGAAGTAGACGGAGGCGCCCTCTGTTTGCCAAAACTAGAAACACAAGAAACAAGGTCAATTTTATTTATATATAACATGTGCAGTAAATGGGGTTATAATATCGTTTATTTCGGGGGTGTTGTGATTGAATTTGACGTGGGGCGTAAGCCCGTCTCGTTATTTAGGCTGCAGTGCCCCAGAACCGTTTGAAATGCCAATAAAATTACTATTCGTATTTGCCGGTGTTTAAGTTTTATGGATAACTTTCGTGCTCTGGCACAATAAGAATTTTGGAGGGCACTGTAGGTGTTTTCTGTAAGCATGTAATTTGTTTCTGGAAAAATGAGTGGAGCTCCGAACTTTTACAAGCGGCTTTAATTGATCCTGGGGCCTTATGTTACGTGCCCGGTCGGTTGTTTGAATTTCGTTCTTATAAACGGTTTAAATTTTTTAATGAAACGAAAAGCTTTCGTATTGATTCTTGCGGCTAGTGTGGGAAGCGTCTTCAGGGAGGTTTCGATTCAGAGGGTCCTTAAGATCGTCAGGTTCTTAGTCAGAAAGCCACGAAGGTCTTAAGGAAATAATGAATTCGGTGGGGTTTATAGAAGGCGACAGATCCGTACTCAGGAAACCACGAACACCTCCAGGAAATAGCGGGCTCAGAGAGGCCCTTAAGGTCATTCAGGTTCTTAGTCAGAAAGCCACGAATGTCTTAAAGAAATAACGTATTCAGGGAGGCTTAATAGGAAATACTGGTCGCAGGAATCAAGTCCGCTTTGCAGCGAGCGTATTCTAATTTATACATTACCCATACTGTTTATCAGTGATGGAATTTAGGCAGGGATGCGCCGAAAGACGTCCGCTCGATGTCGGCGCAGAACGATGGTTACGCCACGTTATCATCCTCCTCGCGCCTTGGCGATGTTTCCAGCTGATTGGGACGAAGTTTTAGCGGGACCAAATTAAAATGCATTAAATTGTGTAGAAACCATAATTTTGGCCGGCGCTAACGTCACAGTAGCATTCTTAAATTTAAATTTCGGAGCTGATAATTTTTCAAAATAATTTTTTAAGCCATAGTAGGCTATGCATTACTCAAAATTACTAACAATCGAACAAGATATGCAAAACAAACTCCACTTGGTTCTAAAAATTTCTCATGACCGAATTATAGCACCAAACATACTAAAACAATTGAAAACTACAATAAAAGGGCTTTCCAACGAGTAGAGGGAAGTGGATGGTTCTGGAACCTCCCCCCACCACTTGACCTTGAGTTCAAGGCAAGGCCACGTTCAAGCCCAAGGTCACATGCAAGGCGAGGCCACGTGCAAGCCCAAGGTCATGTTCGAAGCGAGGCCACGTTCGGAGCGAGGCCACGTTCAAGGTCAAACCCGCGTTCGAGGTTGAGGCTACTTTAAAAAAATTCAAGGTCAAGATCGCGTTTACGGCCAAGGGCATAGAAAGAGCTAAGTAGTGCTTAGAACAGACTGCGCTTAACATATTTATTTAAAAAATTAGGCATGAAGTAAACGCCTAGGATACTTCATGTCTAAATTATGACTCGACTAGGATTCGAACCTAGGTCTCCCTGTATATCTGCAATCTGCAGCCGAGGGTATCTTTACCTCTAGACCATCGAGTCGGATAGAATATTTGGTTACTCATCCAGAGTACCTTCGTAGAGTGAAAGATACACATAATTTAATAAAAAAGTTATATTTAAGATGCACATACAAAGAGTAATTACAGTAGTGGCTAGACTAAATGATTATAATACCAACAGATTAAGAAATACGTTACAGACATACACATTAGAGCGAATAAAATAGTGCTTAAAACAATAGTAGATATACAGCAGGAATTATCCGCGGGCGAGAGCAGCTTCTTCAAGACATCAGGTTTATTTTTTAGCAAAATCGTTTGCCAATTCGTATCTACCGCATATGAAGGGAAATGGTATTTTATCTTGAACGTTAAAACGTTATGTTCAGTAAAGTTGTTCACTTGTATTTTAAAAACGGAAATAGTTGTCAAGGAACTGGTATCCATTTTACGCCACGTCACGTTGTGCACTCCATCATTGTAGGCGAAAGAAGCTGAACTGCACCGCGGCGGTTGAAGGACGTAGAGAATCCCATCATGAACTGCAGCGAGAGCAACCAAAAATTGTATTGGTAGCATGTTCAACAAGTCGATGGCAACTAGTGAATGGTTTGGCGCCGCACTTTGCATCACTTATGACAACAGCAACCTTTTGTTTTGTCGGCTACACCCGTTCCATTGTTGCCAGCCACATCTACTCCTCGGGATAAATGCAACGCATCGAAAAGTTGATAAGTCAAGTCTTCGATGGTTTGTATTTGCTGGTAGACCTTGGCAATTTTGCAGTTGGGTGACCAACGGAGGTGTTCAGATAGGGGTTTGTCATTGCGCTCCCAGCCAGAAATTTGAACTCCGCAGTGGAAACACTGTACGCAATTAATCGTGTCGCTGATGCAAAAGAAACCGGCACCTGCTAGCGATTCTGGAGTTTGACCTCGACTCCAATCGCCGAATGTTCGTAGCCGTTTGGAGTAGCTCCCAAATTCTGGATGTCGAGGTTCTGAGCTCATGATGGCAACTAACTACGCACACGTTTGTGAAAGTTTTATATTCTACAATTCAAGGTCACAATCTCGAAACTTTAAAATAAAACCACAGAAATATTTCTAAATATATTTATTTCCAAGTATATGTTATATATGTAACTTCCCCATCCTCCAGTAGGCCTAGGTACCGGTCCACTGGCTTGAAGATGTTGGTCTGCCACCACACAGCTGACGATCCGTCGAAGACTGCAGGCCACGTCCGTAAGGTGGTCGTCTCCGCTAGGGTCTCTCCTTGTAGGTTCAAGGCGTACTCCATTGTGACCACTGCCTGGAGAGACCGTTGAGAGGATGCTGGAGGGCAACTAGCCAAAAACCGACGAAAATGACGGTAAAATTGTTCTGCATTCTTAAAGTTAGTCGTCATAGCTGCTTGATGATTATGGTAGGTGCTGGAGGATTATGATGACTGTTACAGAAAACAGGCAACTTAATATAGGAGCGTAGTCAAGGATGGGAACGTAGAAGGTCAAGGGTCTTACCTTGAGATTCACATATAAAGCGTAACGTTTTTCCACCACGGCTACCAGTCATCATGCCTGATATTGTTGTTGATGCGCTCTTTGAAGATGCTCCCACATTTTACAAGGAGTTTGAATACTTCATCACCTCCGAACCGCGACCTCCATCAGCTCGTCAACTCCAGGCTGCCGTAACAATAGACTATTCCATGAGTCTTGGAAGCGAGCGCCTATGGCAGTCGACCCTCCTGAGGACGCTACCCACCACATACGAGGGTGACCCATTCCTGTGGTGGCGGCGGCATGTAGAGGTCCCCATCCAGCGCTTTCTCGCTCGGCTAGCAGATGGGGATGTAGTGTATATTACTTATTGTTGGCTTAATTAAATATATGTATATAAAGGGGTCTGTGTTTTTTATTACACTCCTAGCGACGTCTATGATTATTGATATTTTATAAGTAGAAGCCCACGCTTTCGGTATTCATATCTAGTTCGACGCTTGAGTAATGCCTATCGATAAATTTGGCAAACATATGCATGCGAATTCCACGTCACACCCGCAGGTGTTTGTGGTTGAAGAGCTAAGCGAGCCTTTATATTATGAACGAGATTTACAACTAGTATCCATTGCCGTCAATGATGATAGATGGTACATCCTAGCGCATGGTGACATCGAATATACTATTCCCTTCCGTGAAGCTGAAATAACAAAAGTCTTACTTTATCCCGAAAATACCGAAATTTATATCAACAGGTTGGGATCATATAAATTACACGAAATGATCGGGAAGACATTAAAAAAGGGTGATATGCTAAAATTTTGGGCAGTCAAGCCAAATATGTTATATGTGGAATTTCAACTCAAGGTTCCCATAATTGTTGAGTCCAAAAAGGTAGTGCAGTAAACATGACTTCAAGGTCGCGTTTACGGTCACCTCCTACCACATATAACCTTGGAAATGTGAAAATAAAAGCGCGTAGAAGAGTCGGCAAGGGTAGTAGCATCCGATAGTCGTGCAGAAATGGAAGCCTTGTTGAAAGCTATTGAGGTAGTTCAGAGTAATAAAGCAAGAAAGCCGCAACCACTGTTCTGTCCGGAACTTCTGAATAGTAGGACGTACAAATTAAATAAATCAAGTTCTAAGTACGTCAGTGTAGGGTTTGATTGGAGTTCGCAATTTAACCCAAGTATTATAATACGGGGTGCCAAAAATGACTGGGTGCAGTTAAATGAATGGGAGTGGACAGCCCTGATTGCAAATCAAGGAGTGATTTCCAACTACTTGTATTCTCTCGACGGTGAGTGGCCAGCTCTGGAAATAGGAAAGAAGAGGATTGTATTTGAAGCGATCCAGACAAGGAAAATAATCAAATTGGAGGAAGTGGGCTTGTCAGAGGTGCGTTTAGCGAGCGAAACTGTAGAAGAATTGTGGCGCTTGCAGAAACTCGTGGAAGCGCGATTCGCACAATTAAAAGCGTTACACTTTGAGAGTTTCTATAAAGAAATAGTAAAGGGTGTAGCAAACCTTTGTGGAGACTGTTTAGTAAATGTATGGTCTGTAGTGGATCAGCTGGAGGAGAACTCTGAAAAGACTGCGTGTATGGTGGAAGTGCTAACGTTCGCAAGTTCTATGGTAAAGTGCGACATCGAAGTGGAAGCCCTGAGTCGTCAGTTGGCAGTGTAGTCATGTGGATGAATTATAGAGAGGCTGCTCGACCGGCTGCAAGAGACGTACCTAGTGCGGTTGAACGATTAGTGAGTTCGTTAAAGGATTTAGCTTTCGAAGCGTCGCACGAAGTCGTATATGGGTTAGGACGTTCCGGATTCAGTGACGAAGAGTTGTATAAAAAAGAAAAACAGTACAAAAACGGTGCAGCTGTCGGTCAACTATTTTTAGACGGAGCCATAAATGAAGGCCTCCTTGTAGATTTAATGGATAGTCTTGGCCTAAAATGGCATATGTGTGAAGTAAAAGCCTTTATAGAGAGGAAGGAAAATGAAGAAGAGCGTGCAGTTTGACGACTCGAAGAATAAGATGTACAATTTGCATACGTGGACGTATGCGTTTCGAGAAGCTCGAAAAGGACGCTGGGAACGAGAAGCTGTGGATAGGTTGCGGTTCCATCGGAGGATACTTACTATGGATGAAGTACTGCGAGACGTCTTGTGCGCCGAACATAGGCGAACAATTTATGTAGAGCGCTTTTCCACTAGTACGTAGATGTTTAATCCGTGTAGTTAAACGGTATATTGTAAACAAATAAAAAAACAATAAAAATTAAAAAGGTTGTTTTATTCCATTATGTAGTGATTATAAATATGATACACGTTCGATAAAGCGCAATAACAAATCGGTTTGGAATGATATAAACAAGCGGGTTGTGATGGGGTGAGGGCCGGCCTTTCTTCCACTTCGATGATTGGGATGGTAGTAAAGCGGCGTAGAAAAGTTGCCTTTTCTCGACCTTTCACATATACTTCGGTGACACCTTGCAGAAGACGTCGTAAGATTGCAGGAAACATGTATGCTGGAGTAAATCCCTCATTCCAGTCGATGCAATGGTGATTAGTCATTACCCAGCGGGCTTGTTGTTGTAAATGAGGTGTTAAGGAATGGAGGGCGAAAGGGGGTTTAAAAATGTGGTGAGATACTGAGGTACCGTCGTAGGAGGCCAATTCTTTTGGGGTAAAGTGCTTATCGGACGTCTTAAAACCTTGAATATCGATAATGATCTTCATCGTATTAGGTATAGAGAGCATGGTCTAGTTACGCTAAAAGTCGAGGTGCAACTGAAGTGTTTTGCGAAATTACAGTTGTTTAACTGCTTTTGACAATGCGTTGTAAGTAAAAACCCGATCGTGAAGAACGAGACAATACGCAGTTGTGTTGGCTGGCACGTTAGCGGAAGTTTCAAATTCAACACGAAAAACGACAGCGTTTGCATGAAGGTAGTCTTTTTGATGGGAACAATCGATTACAACAATGGGCGCCTTGTCTGCAAAGTCATGGCGGGAGAAGAAGGGCTCATCGATTTTGCTATAATAAGATGATTGAAACTTGGAATACATGTCGTATAATGTTGCGTAATGATTGAGTGCATAATTGTTATGTAAATTGTCGTATGGGAATCGTTCGGTGTTCAGATAAACTCGGAAATTAGTAAGACCAATTTTATCGAAATTAGCATTGTCCTTAGCGATTAGCCCCGAACGACCTGATTGAAACCCTACGATGACATATCTGGGGGTTTGTAATTTTGTGCTTGTAGCGATAGCGTGAGAATGTTGAGTCACAGCATGAACACCGGGTATGATATGAAGCTGCCAGCTGCGAAATGCGACTTGAGTGTCAATATTTTTATCGATGTATTTGGTCAGGGCTAATTCTTGAGCAAGACCTGGAGTGATATGAGGAACCTTCCAATATAGTTTGTCAATCGTAACTTTAGCCGTCTCCCCTACGGTAGCACTGAATACGGCGTCGGCATCGGTATTGCTGCGAATTAATACGAGTTCTTGTCGAATGTTAAGTATAACTTTACCATAATCTTCAGCGAATCCTAACAGCATTCTCAACGGTATGCAGGCACTAAAGTTACCTTCCTGATCGGTAATGGCAGGATCGCCGGCGGCAAACCAACCTGCATTTTGAAGCTTTTTAACGTCAGCGGAACTGTAGGACACATATCCCTTAAGAGTAGACGTAATACCAGGTTTGGTGACAGAGTCGACAACGACGCCATTGATTTCGTATCGGATTTCGCTAAATAAGTGAGCCAAACCATTGTTAAGGAATTTAGCCGTTGTAACTTCACCGTTTTCCTTCCGCAACTTTCCCTCTAGGTACAGATAGCTCAGGCCGGGAAGAGTTGACATATCTTCGGGAATTGGAATTCGAATTTCATCGTTATAGTCAAAACGGTTTGTATACGGTTGATGTGTGTGCAATTGATTGCTAATGATAGAAGTGTCGACGAGGACTCGCTCTCCAATATTTAAAATACTCATTACACTATTGTAAAGCCTAAGGACCGCAAGAAGTCTCTGTTTGCTTTAGTTAGCTGCGTGGCGGACGAAGCCCTACTGATCTTACGAGGGTGTGGGCGACGATTCTTATAGGAAGTGAAGCAGGGGCGGTACGGAGTGGTGAATTGAAAACCCATTACAGTTTCTTTAAATGTAATGTTACCGTGACGGTCTCCTTACTAAAACTGACAGGATTATCCGATTGGTCTAGTATTTTAATAGTTAAGTTAGTGATCTGTTTCGTGCTGATCGGTAGATAGATGACTGGGTTAGGGGTTTCCACTATTTTGTACCCGGGTGGTACTATGGGGAAGAATTGGTGAATGATATGGCCGGGCTTACCATTTTTATATGAACCAACGGAGATGTTGCAATGAATAAGAATCGAGTTGATGTTCAAAATTTTCGTAACATGTTCAGCTGTGTGCCACCTATCTGCAGCATAAACTTTTTTCTCAAAGCCTAACATGTCCCGGATAGTATTGTCGCTTTGAAAGTCGATTGGAACGGTGGACTTTATTTCGGTTTTTAAGGTGCTGTTGTTTCCACGTAGCAGTACCTGTTTAACACCCGCATCAGAATCGAGTTGGTTATGTAAAAATTCAGCAATGTCCGTAATTTCATATGCTCCCTCCGGTATAATAATAGGAGGTTCTCCAACAAGATGAAATTCATTGTTGGGAGGTCTAACGTTTGGAATAGTATAGTAGGTTTCGAAACTTAACAATCCCAAGACGTATTCGCTACCATCGTCTAAGAAAATGGGAGGGTCAAAATTTGCAGTAAGAACAGATGAATCTCCCGTAAGAGTGAATATACTGGACATGATGAAGCGCGACACTTAAACTGACGACAAAAGCGGTTTCGCAAAGTTATATAAGAATTTGAGACACAAATGTCCGCATGTGTATGATGCGAGTTTTTGATATCTATTAGAGTTGTACATAATTGTGTTGTTGCTACCGTCGCTACGAAAGTAGTTTACTAATTCGGGAGGAGGTTGTAAGCGACCTATGCTATCGAAATACAGAACAAATCGATCAGCTTTAACGTAGGCTGTCCAATGTGTGCCAGGTCCAACATCATCGTCTAAGTTAGTAACACCACATTCTCGTTGACGAATTTTGTCAGGTAGGGCATCTCGCATAAATATCCCCCTAAAATGGGGAATTTCTAAGCGTTTAACGTACTGTGCAATATCGATGTTCGTCAACGCTCGGCGTGGTAGCTTCAACGGTAGTTTTTTGACTGATACGGTCGTAGATATAGCCCTTTTCCTCGAGCAATGGATTCCATAGCTTTGTTATGTCGCTCTTTTTCCTGGAGATCCTTTTTAGAAGCCTTTGAGTCGCCAACCGCTTTAGCGACTGCTGCAGCACCGCCTCCGAGAGACCCCAATGCTCCTAATGCAGCAAGTATGGGTACAAGCGGCAATATACCTCCTCTCTTGGGAACAGGTACTACTCTAGAACGAATTCGGCGTTTCCTTCGCGATTTAAAAACGACCGCCCCTCCAATACGTTTACGCCTACTACACCTTGTACGCTTCCGTTTTCTAGATACCCCCGTACCAAATTTTTGTGCAATACCGGCAATAGGTAGTGCGCGCTTTCGTTTCCGGGAGACTCTCACACCAACAGTGGGTTGTGTACGCTTCCGTTTTCTAGATACTCCCGTACCAAATTTTTGTGCGGCAATAGGTAATGTACGCCTTCGTTTTCGGGGGGCCGTCACACCAGCAGTGGGTAGTGTACGCTTCCGTTTTCTAGATACCCCCGTACCAAATTTTTGCGCGGCAATAGGTAGTGTACGTCTTCGTTTCCGGGGTGTTCCCATAGCAGCAATGGGTTCTGTACGCTTCCGTTTCCGGGAGACTCCCATGCCGAGTTTGGTTTTCCCTTTCATAATCCCTGTAACAGCAAGAGCTGCCGCTCTTTCTCCAAGAGTAGAGTCTTTTGCTTTAACGCGTTCCCAAGCTTTCTGTGCAAGAACTTTATCCGCCGCGTGACGTGTCGAAAGATTGCTGGATTGTGAGTATGCGATGTCGTGTTGCTTGCAAGCCTCGTCCAGAGGGTTTCTTCCTCGATCACCTCGAGAAAGTCGTTTGTTTAAACGAGTGCCAGGTCCGCAAAACTTGTAACCTGGTATATGTAATTCGAAAGGCAACTTGTCAATAAGGGTGTTCAACAAACCGCGACCTTTCCGTCTTACGATTCGACGACGACTACGAGTTTTACGTCTAGTATAACTCATCTTAAAGAAACGCTCGTCGAAGAGCGACTGACGATGTGAAGCTCAAAGGGGTAGATATATACTTAGCACAGCGCGGTTAGAAGCTAGTTCGCCCCCGTCCGAAAACGATGAAGAACGTCAAACTTGTGAAACAAAAATGTTCGCTGCCGGTAGTAAATCATACAGTAAATTCCATGTCACAGAGGTTCAGACGACACGGCACTTTACTGGGTGTAGGATGTAAAAGGGGGTTGATCATTGGTCCTTCCGGCTCTGGGAAAACCAATGCGATGATCAGTCTTTTGGTGCACCGCAATGGGGTGCGGTTTCACAACTTGTATTTGTATTCCAAAACCCTTGACCAACCTAAATACAAATTTCTGAAGATACTTCTGAAGTCACTAAAAGAAATCGGATTCTACGAATTCAGCGAGGGGTGTGAGGTTATCAAACCACACGAGGCGAAAGAAAATTCTGTTATTGTGTTTGATGATGTGGCATGCGACACTCAAAGCATAATTAGAGATTATTTTAGTTTCGGACGTCATCGAAATATAGATTGTTTTTACCTCTGTCAGACTTACTCATCAATCCCGAAACAACTGGTACGAGATAATGCGAATATCATAATCGTATTCCGGCAAGACCACACCAATCTTAAACACATTTACGATGATCATGTAAACACAGACATGTCATTCGAAAAGTTTAAAAACTTATGTTCCCACTGTTGGATCAAAGATCATGGATTTTTAGTTGTCGACAAAGAAAGCGAAATCAACGCCGGTCGTTATAGAAAAGGGTTTGACAGTTATTTCACTATATAGGCATGGACCACTGCTGTACAAATTATTAGTCTACGAACAACGACAGTAATAGCAACATGGACAAACGGTTAGTAAGCGATCTTATTAAAGCTAGAAAGGCTGTCAGGCGGAAATATGAAACTTTAAAAGCAGATATCGCCGAATCTCAGACGGCTCTTGCGGAGCAATTTAAACCAATTTCCCAACCACTCACGGAATTGCTAACATCCATCAAGCAAGAAGGTGGTCAAACAATACAGCAAGAAGTAGGACCTATGCTGAGAACCATCAAACGACGAGTGTCCACACCATCTATCCTACCCCGTCCGAGAAATGGTAAAACCCCCGTACGAGCGTCAACCCCCGACATTGCCATTCCCGGACCATCGACTTCAGCGTTGGTAACATCCACACCTAGATTTCTTGACAGAGAAGTATTGTATGAGAGTTTACCGGATGAGGAGCAACAGGTGGAGGCTCAAGAAGAAGCGGCAATTGAAACTTCGGTAGCAGAGGCTAGGGAAACCGTGCGACAAATGATGGAACCGGAAGTTCTAGGGGAATACCTGGAACAGTTCTCAGGGTTAGCTAGAAAATATATCGAGGGAATGATACGAGATACAGAGAGCAAGTACGATCTCCATTATGGAGTTCGATGGGACATAGACACTGATAAATTTGCAATTGGAAATAAACAGCTTACTTTTGAGGGTCAGGACATGGTTATTACAGATCACGGAAATAGAATAGTATACAAAGGCACCCCCGGCTTTTACGAATTAATGTTCTTAAAGAAACCGATAATTTATACAAAAAAAGACCATGAAAATTACTATGACATAGTGAACCGGTCCGCCGCAAATCGTAAGAACTACGATCCAACCCAAGGGATAAGCGGTAACGCCGGCTCAAAATATATGAAAATAGTACGCCCCCTGGCTACCTCCTCCGGCATTAGACAACCTACCAGAGCCGCATCGAGAGTGCAGCGTACCGGAAGGGGGTTATTAACAGTAACCAATAAAAAAGTGGAATTTGTTCCTTGGAAAGATCCAAATTCATTAGTGGATCGTCTGCGCATATTACTAGCCTCTCAGGTAGCGGGGCACACCGGCCATTCCAACGAAATCGTAAGCATCACCCAAGCTCTACGAGAAGCAAAAATAATTCACTAAGACGAGTACAAAAGCAGAGGACCTATTGAATTACGATCAGAAGGTGTTAGACGATAGAGTAATGCCCATAGACAAATTTGGACGCCACTACCATAGCGCGCGCTACGGTTCTCATCGCAAACATATCTTTATGAAAGTTGAAAATGTAAACCGACTCCATATAGAGGTACCACTGCTGCTAGTGGGGCGTGGTTATGATGAAAGCGGATATTCCAAAATTTTCGGTAATAATGAGTACATTTTTCCTTTAACGATCGGTGAGATCATAAGTGTTCAAGTCAACGGACCTTTGGTAGTATCACACATCAACGGCATCAAACACGACACGCTTGTCGGTAAGACATTGCGGCGAGGAGATAAACTGAAATTCGAATCCATAAACACTAAGTTATACGTGCAACTGCTGCTTAAATGTCCCATAGCAGTCGATACAGCAACATTCGGCAATGAGTCCTAAGGAGGATCTAGTTGCAGAACTTCACAAACCAGCGCGAAGAAATTTCAAGAGACGACGGGTGATTCTCAAAGGATTGCATGATTTACTACAAGCGGATTTGGTGGAGATGCAACCATATGCACGAAGCAATAAAGGTTATCGATACATTTTAGCTGTTATTAATGCGTTTTCTAAATACTTGTGGGCTCTCCCGGTAAAACGGAAAACGGGAAAAGATGTAGCAGCAGCTATGCGAAAAGTTCTTGCTAATATGAAGGTATCTCCAAAAAACGTACAAACCGATTTGGGAAAAGAATTTTATAACAGCGATTTTCAAGCATTGATGCGACGTTACAAGATAAATCATTACAGCACGTATTCAACTATGAAAAGCAGCATCATAGAAAGATGTAACCGCACCCTTAAGAACATGATGTGGAAGCAGTTTAGTTTGCAAGGGTCCTACAAATGGTTGGACATTCTGCCCCAACTTTTAAGCAAATATAACACAACCAGGCATAGCACAACAGGTATGAGGCCGGCTGAAGTTAATCTTAAAAATGCCAAACGTCTGTTACACACCGTGTACAGCCACACAAAAACTGTAGATCCGACACCTCAAAAGTTTCATAAAGGAGATTCTGTACGCATTAGTAAATATCGCTCGATATTTAGCAAAGGCTACACACCCAGCTGGAGCAACGAAATATTCAAAATAGCCACAGTGCGACTTACAAATCCTACCACCTACAGACTCACCGATCAGGAAGGGCAAGAAATCAAAGGTGGATTTTACGAGCACGAATTACAGAAAACCAAACACTCTGACGTATACCTGGTAGAAAAGGTGTTGAAGATTAAGGGTAATCAGCTTTACGTAAAGTGGTTGGGATTCGATAATCGTCACAATTCCTGGATATCCAAAAACAATGTTGTATAACTTATTATGATTCTATAGAACTCTTTCAATAAAACACTTTTTTTGTTTTACCTCCATTTATTTTCTTTAAATAAAAACTTTTTATGTTTTACAGTAATTTATTATTGTAAATGCTGAACATGAGTGACTACAGTGTTAAATAACAAATATACTTAATAATGCGGACCCAAACAATCAGATTTTTTGTAAAATTTAACTTACTACCTCTATTATACAAGCTAGTGTTCTTAACCTATACTATAATTGCTATATACAATAACTAAACCTACAAAGTACAAGAAAGCCGTGTAGGACCTCTGCTGTTAAGTAATAACGAATACTGTTCCGCGAACATATTGCTACACCATCGTTTCGGCAATGCGCAGCAAGTTGTCTAGACGACTGTAATCATCTATGTCACGGTGACCCCACGCTAAGGTTTTGGTAGTATTAGGAATAAGAAAGCGTTTATCATCTCGCGAAGAAAGCGCAACCTTATTCATTAATTCGGTGTACATAGTGTGTAAACGGGAACGAAACACATACATCTGACAAAATACAACTTCCCTCTTGTTTTCGACTACAGATTTATAAATTTCGGTGGTGAGGTGATTCCGAACAGCACTCTTTCTAACTCCCTTCGCCTTTTTGGCTTCTTTACCAACAGCGTTTACACAGTATGTTTTTGCACCGACCCCGTAATAGCTACACACAGCCACCCCCGCGTACTCATCCTTAAATTTGCCAACAACGGACTTGGTTCTCGAAATTCCGTGCAGACCATTCTTGTAATTTGATGTATCAAAGAGATCAAGGTGCTCTTGCATGTCCGCGTAAAAATTTTCAGTAAAAATTTCCAAAATGTAAGAATCCGTGTCTGTATACAGTAGAGACACATTACGGCCGTATTTATGCTTCAAAAATTTGTAATAAAACTCGTACATTACCGTTTTCGAAAGATCTAAAACTGAGAAACCAACATAAATGGGTTTGTTATATAAAACCGATGTTCTGTTCATTTCCACTGCTATTAAATTTTCCCCAAACCGAATTCTATCTTTAAAGTTAGGTTTCGATATCAAAGCTTCTGCCCCCATTCTATTACCAATTTTCTCCCAATGACTAATTAACTTTACAAGAACCCTTTTGTCCACGTTTTCCATGGTTTTACCAAAGACGCTATTGTTAGCTAGTTTGAATGAATTTCGATGAAATTCATTGTCAGACTTGTTACGTAAATTTGTGTTTAAATCGATGTAGGATCTGAGCCAAGGAGATTGTCTAAACTTAAGTATTTTATGTGTTTTAACCAAAATCAAACCAGCCTCTAAGCATTGCCTCAAATTTCTGTAGTGAATAATATAATTGTGTTTGTCATACAAATTTGGAATTAATTTTGCATTTTTAAATTTTCCCTGTGGAGGCACCAATAGCTCGGGGCAAAAGGGGAAGTCATTGTGATCGTCATGTAAATTTTCGGGGTACCGCAAGTCAACTTCCAACACGTACCCAGTATCTGAGTCGTCCAAAATTTGAAATACGTCAAAACTATCAATTTCGTCGTCAGTCAACCAAACAAAACCACCTTGCGGTAGAAACTGTCTCATACTATGTCCATACAAATTCGTGGAATCTAAATGAACAATAAAAGAAGTGGGTTTTAAAGCGTCATAGTTACCCGCAAATTTATTGTTGGCAATAGCCTTTCGCCCGACACAAGTACTGACTCCTCCACGAATACCCTTTCTAAAAAAGTGAAACATATCCATATCCGTCAACAGCTCCAACTCAACCCCCGTATATTTTAACATGGCGTCCCAACTTAAACCGGGGGCGGTGAAGTACTGCGCCGGATCTAAATTATATTGATTCAAATAAAAATTTCGAAAGTTTTCGAAAACGTCTGCCAATATAAACACGTCACATTTGAGGTAAACATCGGAATAGTCGCCCAACGTTTGACATTCGAAAGTTTTCCAGACCTTAACGGCGCGCTCGTAATCGACCTCAGTAATATGCGTCTCGGTTAAATGATCATAAAACTGGGCGATTGTGGGCAACGCCGGCTCGTCTAATTTTGTAAATGAATCCAGATACGAATAGGGAAACACACCTTTCTGTCTCATCAGTTCGAATTTGATGTCATGTCCGAATTGCTTATGAATTTCAACACACTGATCATCTGATAATGTGGCGGCCAGCGATGCTAAAGAAGCACTTAAAAATCTGTAACTATCTAAAAATCGAATTTGCATATAAACGTTTTTTCGTTTTCCGTCAACAACGACTTCATCTACCCAAAGACGTTTACCAAATGAAATATATTTTTCCTTATTTTCCGGAATGACATCAAGCTCCTCGTTATTTTGAGCTAACTGTTTGACAAAAAGGTGGGAATCGTAATTTAAATTGTGAAAAAATACGGGAATAAAATTTGGAAGTTTATAATTCAGATTGCAATTGGAATGGGCAGCTCCCCGATATTCTCCAGTCAAATGGTCGTGATCGCGAACCTTTACGTCCCCCTCTCCAAAAGGACGATTGCAAATATGACATGAAGCAGCATCCTTAAAATTTTGAATTTCTTGCGGAACCAGAGGCTTGAGGGGTACAACATGCTTTAAACTGTTGGAATATAAGGCGCGAACGTCTCTGTCTAGACGCTCAACAAACACGTCCACAGCATCCTCGCCCCTATAAATTTCGAATTTGGATAGAGTATCATCAAAAGAACATTTCAAATAATACGCGAAAGAATACGGTTTGTGCTCGCACGTTTTGATCGTATATGGTCTTTCGCGATCCGGCTCCTGATCCCCACCATCGACAGGTAATAAAACCGTCTCGAAATCTGCGTAGCAAACATAGGGCAGTTTCAATTGCTTATGATAATTATCAAATTTAAGAATGTTCTGGGGCCTCACCTCCCCACACTTATCCGTGATCGGCTCTGTCGTAGGCAACTTTGTGCACACATGATTACAGTCAAAAAGCTTATGGTTCTCCAGATGGGCATCGGTGCGAAAGTAATTTAGACAACCATTACAAAAATGTTTTGCATTTTCCCTAGCCGTTATTTGCCGCGAAACTAACCTAGACAAATTGGTGATCCAACAGTAGTGGTTATTACCTTCGCCGTCTGTTAGAAGCAACAAATTTATATGTCCGTTTTTTATACGTGGCGAATAGTACAGAGGTCCCACAACTTCATATATGGTAATATCGTTTTGAAAAGTCTTTTCCAACGCGTATACATTTATAGAAAGTTGAGGGTTATTTTTTTCAAATTTAGAAATATCGCGCAATCTAACAGGGAATTCAATGTCCTTAAAATTTAAAAACTCGTTGCAATCTGGATACGAACTCGTTCGATTAGACAGTCCATCCGGTTCGCAGATGGCCGAGGTTACCGCCCACCCGAAACAACGCTCGTCATCGACGTTTTGGACGTTCACGATCGCTTTCTTGGACTGAATCTTCTTCGGGAGCGGGATATACGAAGACGCCCGAAACGGATTGAATTTATTTATATTTAATTCTAGGTACAGCAACTGCTTCAAGATCCACCCTGTAAACATTTTGCGGTTAGTAACATTAACAAGAATTACAGTTGTAATACACACCTGAATCGCGTTCCTCAAATTCGGACACCTTCTGGTCCAATATCCCCGTTAAATTATCATATAATTCGTTCAAGTCTGTACCGCGAGTGACCACCTCGTTGGTCGTATTAAAACTTTTTACGTCTTGTACATCTTGAGTCTCCAAAATAAAATACCCGAAAAGTTCGAAATTGAATTTTATACTGTTTAATTTGGTCAATTGACCTTCTATAAGACCTATAATTTTGTCTTTCAATTCGGTCATATATTCTACAACGCTTATATGATAATTTTCCGTGGACACCCTGTAGCTGGCAACACGGGACTTGAAGGCGCTTGGAAGGGCCACCACTCCTTTCCCCAGGTGGACGACATCACACCGCCTCGTGTGACGATTGCTCCTCAGGTGTCCAACGAAACAAGTCCGAGGAACATTTTCATCACACACGTCGCAGTAGTGCGTCCTGGGAAGCTGTTCTGTTAAAAAAACGTTAGAAAACATGAAACACTACAATAGAGACACACTCACCACCGCTGGAGTCATTAAGTCTTGGGCGTTTACTCGCCGATGGTCCCTCACCAGCTGCTACCGAAGCCTCCATAGCGTCACCTTTAGAAAACGCACAATTGATATAATCAGCAGCAATCAACACGTTTCCACTTACCACTCGTCGATGGGTGGCCAACCTCGTGGCGACAGCTATCTCTTCGATGGCGAAACAAATTGTCAGCTCTGGTGAAGGACTTTCCACAAGCAGTGCACCTGAACATAATGGCAAATTAGTCTCGCGCAATCGGTTAATATACTAATTGCGCGATTAGCTACCCAGCTCGAGGCTTACTATCCACAAACGAAAAGAACACCTTTATTAACACTGATTAACAAATTAAACCTCGAACGGAATACCCAGGTGTCACCACGGGGAGGATTCGCTTTGGACACCCTGGAGAGGATAGGGGGGGAGGTTATTTGTGTTAGGGGTGTATGATATGTTAAACGATTATCTACTCGTTACTTAGCCTTTTTATCGAGCTCCTGACGTCTTGCACGAATCGCACCCTCCACAGCTAACAGATCTTGGATTAGCTCTAGCCTTGCTAACGCAGCATTCTTAAAGATGTCCATGTTAGTTGCGCTGTGGCCGTGGCGGATCTTAGGTAAAGCAGCTATGCTTTTTAGGTACTCATCGTGCATCGTCGCTTCTAGCCTGGCGGCTCGAATTTCTAGGGAGCTAATAACAATATAAGCTATTAAACTGGGAAAAGCACGTTCTGAACACCTTCAATGTTAAATAACATATATGGGTAGAAAAATAATATCTAATATCTAATATCTAATATCTAATATACCTTATGTAATGCTCACCGCTGCGAAGATCGGCTGCTTTAGCATCTATTGCATTACGATTAGACACGTATTCACGTTCGGCACACTGGGATGGCGACATGTCATCAATGTCTTCCTCCTGCGGGGTAGACGTAATCGACACCACAGTGTCGACTACGTTACTCCCAGTGGCTGACGACATGACGACTGCATTGCCCGAAACCGGAGACTGCACAATTACAGACGGTACTGCGGTCACATTTTCCGAAGGTTGGATTGTTGGCTGCTTCGAAATTCGACTGGTCGGTCGACTTGAGCCGGAGTCGATCTCCAAACCATCTACAAGGGCTCTAAACTCTTGCGCCGCACCGTCGCCGGAAGCCACCTTTTCCAATGGAATGTCGTCAAAATCGAACGTTTCCATAAACATTTCCGTTTGCGATAAATGAGAAGACTCATGTAACATATTTTGGATTTTTGCCACAGGAACATCAGTCTCCTCATTCATACACTTGACATATTTCGCCAAATTAAATTTTCCAGGACTTTTTTTTTTCACACTTTTCTTTAAAGCTGATTTTAAAATTTTGCTAGAACCTTGACTACTACTTTGAGATATGGTTTCGAAAGCAGGTGCAACGAGTGCGTCACTTAAAACTTTTATGGTTGCTTGCGGCGATATCTGTACGGAACCGCTTGGTTCCGTGCAGGCGCAAAGTTTAACTGCACCCGTTTTTTTCAAACTGAGCCTATTAAATTTTGAAAATTTTTTCGGTAAAACCGCACCCTGGCAAATCGGGCAAACGCTGTTGCTAGCCATGGTAAACACAAGATAATGGTTGCCCCCCACCTCAGCCAGGTGTATTTATACTGCATGCGAAGGATGACTTTCGCACGCAAACCAGTTGAAATTGAGTTCGTTGCAATCTACATTTTTCTTACCTCGGCTCACACAAAGGAAGTTAGCCTTGAAATATCTTTAAGTTCGTTGCCTACATTTTTACAGACGGCAATTCAAGTTAACATTGAAACACATTTTTCCAGACAGTTTGCGTAGATAATATAAAGTATGAAACTACTACACCAGCTATTTGTTGTTCTAACATGTTGAAATGTTTAAAAATCAAATTTTATGCCACTGTTGCAAATATTTATATCCTATTAATAACTAGCGCTTATTAAAAATACTGCAGCGTTGGTCGCTTGATAGGTGAATTTGTATTCACATTAATAAAATGTGAGGTTTCAAACATGAAAGACAAAATTTTATTTATCAAAAAACATGCAAATCAAATCTATTTAAAATTGGCAGTTTAAAATGCATACTGTATATGAGAAATATTTATTTCCTATATTAATTATTAAAGCTTAATAAAATACTGCAGTGTTGGTCATGTGATAGGCTTAACTAACTGAATTAATATTAGAATTTGTATTCAGATAAATAAAAACACGAGGTTTCAGTTTCAACCATGAAAACAATTGTTTATTTATCAAAAACATATAAGTGTAATCTAGCAATCTATACTGGGTCACATGCAATTAAACCTATTTAAAATTGAGAATTTAAATGCATACTGTATGGGAAACTTTCACTGCTTTACAAACCATATTTTTTAAATGTTTACCAATTTTACAATATAGTTAAATGCTTTCGAGAATACTCTGTTCTATTTTTTAATTTAAATATGTATCTGCTTTGAACAATGGAATAGGTTTAATCAAATTTACGCCTGCAAAAGTTATTCATCTCCAACCGAAGCAATGGTTTCAAAAGCTGACATTATTGTGAGGTCAGCATAATTATATTTTAAATTATGCACTGGAATATAGTTTCCAACGAAACGGCTGTTGCATTTTTGCGATAGCAAAACTTGCTTGTCTGGAACAAAGAATCGAGTTTACTTTTATAGACCGTTTAATTATGCACTGGAATATAGTTTCCAACGAAACGGCTGCTGCATTTTTGCGATCGCAAAACTTGCTTGTCTGGAACAAAGAATCGAGTTTACTTTTATAGACCGTTTAATTAACAAACTGTTGTTTATAATCAAATGATCATTCAAATACTTCTTTCTATTTTTAATTTAGAAATATACCTTGTTTGAATAATGGAATATTTTTAATGACAATAGCATCTGCAAAAGCTATTTATCCACAATCTCAATGCCGCGTTCGAAAGTCACTTTCAGTTAATCTGAATTTATAAGGTGAACGTGGATTTCCAAATATAGAATGCTGTTTTGGTCAAGCGACAGTGTCGGCTTGGCGACCTCGATTCGCGAAGAGTGGAACAAAGAAAAGTTGTTTTCTGCACGTACATGCTTTCAATAATTCTTTGCTTGACTACGCTAAAAATTTAGATATTATATCAGCTCTATTTCTAACGTCAAATCAAAAATGTGGTAGCATGCTACACTCTACGCATACATTAAAAAATAAGGCGTGTTTGTTTTAACTCTGGCTTAGTATCGTGAAATCGAATGCATACAAAACATCACCACAATAAATCGAGGTTTTTACTTTCAATGGAAAACTTACACATCGCTTCTAAACCCTACAGATATACAATGCATGTGGTTAATATTCCTAACACTAATGCAAAAATCTAGGAGCACAATGTGCTGCGCCCTTTTAAATTATATGAAAAACAGCGACACTTAAGGGAGTCTTATTGTTAATACTTCTGCATAAATACACTTGGGAAATAAAAAAAAACCTGTTGTTCCAAATATAAGAAATCAGTTTCCATTGTCGTCTAATAATCTAAAACTAGTGGCAAACGCTGGAGTTACCTAAATGACTATCAAACTTTTTTACGTCATACAACGCATTGCTATTCATCTATTCCAAGAAAACCTAGGGAATACGTGTAGTAGATCTACTTGCTTATTAAATGACTGTCTAATTAATCTAATTGAAAGCTTATGAAGTTATCGCTATAATTAAAAAATAACTGATGCATTATTAGAACAACCAAATAACTATAACTATCTATTTTCATCTAAAAACTACGTTGTGTGGTATTAAAATGTTTCTTTTCTAGCATACAATGTAACGGCGTGAGAAATAGATTTCTATTTCTAATTACAACTTAAATATGCGTAGAATTAGGTTCTGAGAGTAAATTTCCAATCCCTTTCTCTAAAAACCTGAGGTGCTCCGGGGGATTGGGTATATAACCAACACGCTTTTGAATGCAAAATCACAGTCTGCTTCAATCGAATCTACTTCACTGGTAAGATATTGTTGTAAATATATGTTTTTATCTTATATGTCCATATCTGTACTTTGAAAATGTCTTTGTAAATATATATGTTTTTTATCTTATATGTCCATATCTGTACTTTGAAAATGCGTTTGGACTCAGTAAAAGAAAAATTTCTCAAAAACAACGGCAAAATGTCGCACACGAAAGTTCTTTTTTTCTAATACTTTTCTAATGTAATCTTAAAATGCTCATATCTCCGTTGTCTATTGAGATATATCTTTGCCGTTTTATGCATTGGGTTCCTACCGTCAAGTACTACATTTTAAACATTTCTAACATTTTTCTAATGGTGTCTTAAAATGCTTGTATCTTCTATATTTATTAAGATATTTAAATGCAGTTTTTTGCATTGTATTGCTACTGTCATATACTACATTAAAAAAAAATTATTTTTTTCAAATCTTAAAAACGTTCATATCTCCGGTGTTTATTAAGATATTTCGTCGGGATTTTTTGCATTATGTTGCTACCGTCATGTACTACATTTTAAACATTTCTAACATTTTTCTAATGGTGTCTTAAAATGCTTGTATCTTCTATATTTATTAAGATATTTGAATGCAGTTTTTTGCATTGTATTGCTACTGTCATATACTACATTAAAAAAATTTTTTTTTCAAATCTTAAAAACGCTCATATCTCCCGTGTTTATTAACATATTTTATCGAAATTTTTTGCATTATGTTGCTACTGTCATGTACTACATTTTAAACATTTCTAACATTTTTCAGATTAAACATAATGGGTAAGACGCTTATTTTTTTGTATTCTAAACAGTATACATATAAGCAATTTACAGAAGAATTTTTAAACTCCATCGTCATTGGACCGCCCATGTCATCTTTTGGTAATTTTGAGTTAATTTTAATAGTTGATGTAATACATTTTTATACTTTTAGAAAAACAACTTATGAAGCACGTCATCGAAAAATATGGGACTGTAAGAAAAAAAATATTTATAAATTTGGTTCACAATACATTTATTTTTAGGACGACGTAGCCTTGGTTAAAAATTCAACCTACATCCCGGAAGCCACCCTTCTAGAGTCGGGGTGGTTTCTGGGATGTAGGTTTAAAGTATATAGAGACCTAGAATTACCAGACATGCTGTGGCTGATCTACGTGAGTATAAGTTGATTTGCTTCTTTGAAGAAACTAAGTGTTCTTTTTACAGCTATTGTGAGGCCGGCCACAGCATCCTAGGTTAGGTTAGTTTCTAAGTTAGTCAGTAAGTTATTTGTATAATAAACGTTTTAAAATTTTTAATTTTTTATTACATCGTTATAACTACATGATAAACACTTATTGTTGTTGTGCGTATTTTTTGAATGCAATATCATATGTAATGATGTCTGAAGCAAACTTTAGCATTTCATACATGCAGCGAACATTCTCGGATTGGATGGGTGGCAAAGACTCTTCAATACTCCTTTTAAAGTCGCCGGGTAAATTCCAAACACCTTCGATTACACTGCTGTAAAATTGTTGAAACATCTGACTTTTTACTAGTTCAGCTTTAGATTGCAGCAACGACAACAAATCCCACAATTCTGCTACAGACTTGTTTCCGAGATAAACTTGGGATCGCTTACGTTCCTGCAGCACTATCACTTTTTTGTTTCCGATTTTTTGGAAATATATTCTTTTGCCAGGACTTATATCCACCGGTTTTGGCTCTCCATCTTCATAGTTAAAGTGCCTATTTATCACATCTTTATTTGCAACAAAGAGCTGCCACTCTCCTTCGTCTAACAGTATAAAATCTTTGTTAATCCCACTAATTACCACTGCCGGCACAAACGATCCATAACAGGTCAAGCCCAAACTCACAGTTTTATTTCTTGACTTATTCAGCGGATAAGTTGTTGCGTTTAACAATACTGGATATGACAGTTTCACGTTTTTGTTTGTCACTCGCTGCTTCACAGTTTCACCAACCTTTTGTACTTGCTCCATTGTTTTTGCTAGTACAGCACACGATACACTACTGAACGCAAACTACATCTCCTGTTATACTCATTCTTCAAGGTTGCTGTCGGCGGCCTCGCTCCGAACGTGGCCTCGCTTCGAGCATGACCTTGGGCTTGCACGTGGCCTCGCCTTGCATGTGACCTTGGGATTGAACGTGGCCTCGCCTTGCATGTGACCTTGGGATTGAACGTGGCCTTGCATTGAACTCAAGGTCAAGTGGTGGGGGGAGGTTCCAGAACCATCCACTTCCCTCTACTGAAGTATTACATGAATGGCAGGGAGGAGTGACAATTGGAAGAAGAAAGATTAACAACCTGAGGTATGCGGATGACCCGTTGATTATAGCCGCTTCCAAAGAGGAACTGGAAACCATAATGAACAAACTTGAAGCTACTAGTGAACAATACAGACTCAAATTGAATGCCAAGAAAACTTAGGTGATGATAATAGATAAACCGATGAAAGAGAAGTAGCTGGATATGAAGTGGTCAGTCAATTCAACTATTTAGGCTCTATGATAACAAACGAGGGAGATTGTGAAAGTGAAATACGTAGACGACTTGCAATGGTTAGATCTGCTACAACAAAGTTAATAAAAATATGGAAAGACACAGACATAACAAGAAACACAAAATTACATCTAGTAAAATCGTTCATTTTTCCAATTGCAACCTACGCTTCAGAAACGTGGACAATTAAAAAAGCAGACGCAAATCAAATAAATGCCTTCGAGATGTGGGTGTATAGGAGGATACTCGGAATACCGTGGACGGCCCACAGAACAAACGATTCTATTCTTCCAGAGCTAAAAATAAACGTAAGATTGTTGACATCCATAAATCGTAATATACTACGCTATTTTGGACGTATAGCGAGAACGAAAGGTGGAATCGAAAGACTGATTATACAGGAAAATGTCAAAGGCAGAAGATCCAGAGGTCGATCTCCCTCACGATGGACTGACCAGATAAAAACACACACAGGATACTGATTCGCTGAGGCATCACACCAAGCCCAAGACAGGGCAACATGGGCTGCAACAACAAATGACTTGACATGATGCCTCCATATCCTTCCGAAGAATAATGGAATTAAGAGGAGGAGATTCTCTTATTTTAGCCGGGCAAATGCATTTGACAGCTCGGCATTCGTTCTCGGCCAGAACCTCCAGGCTCGAGCATGACTTACCTCTGGGCCTCAGGGCACCGTTGCTGGACGCACAATGCGGTCCTTCCAGGTAGGTTTAATGAAGGCGGCTATATTGCTCGAGCCGCATGCTTGCGGAACGTGCCATATGAGCCCTGTAGGTACAGTTATTAATACATTTTGAAAATTCTTGCTGCGTACGGTCGTGGGGCTTTGAATTAATTGAGAATGGGTTGGGAGACCGATATACAAAGCCACATTCTATCACACAGGTTGGGGATGGTCAGGTGGATACGCCAGGAAACCGATAGACAGAATCGCATTCTAACGCCCACGTTAGGGAGGATTTCAGCTGGATATGTTAGGAGACCGATAGAGACAGACACATTCTAACGCTAGGAGAGGTTTTTGGGAGAAGGGAAGTCCATGGACGGACAAAATCAGGTTCTAAGCCCAAGAGGGCTTAGGGCGGAAACTCTTCCAGGATAGAGCAGTTGTTGGTCAGGATCGGTGTACTCAAGCGAAGTAAACTGGTCCCGGAGTCTTCTTATACACTTTTCGGGAGGCTTTATCAGAACAGCCGCTTCAGGCATCGTTCAGTGGGAGGCGGAGCGGGGGTTGTTTCCATGCGCCTTTGCGCATAGCGGGTACGAGTTTGTTATCACTAGTTCGAGCGCTGGCTAGATACAACGTCTGCTAACGCTTAGAAGAGCGATGCGCAAATTAAAGCATTGTTTAATGTTCATTATAAATTTCTGCAGAAGCTAGCGTTACAACTTGATACCCAAGTTTATTCTAATAAAGAAAGTAGATAGTGACAAGTAAACCCTTTAATAATGATATCTAGAGGATAGAGTCCTACATCAAGTCGGGCACCCGCAGGTTACCCGCATTGCAGGTCGGGTTGCGAGTCAGATTTATATCAATATTTCGGGTAGCGGGTCGCGTGCCGATTTGAAACTGCGGGTCGAGGGTCGGGTGGCGGGTACAACTTTATTTCTTTAACATAATTTTTTTTTGTATATAAAATAATATACCTAATAATAATTTGACCGCCGAAGTGTGAAAATGCTTTTTTGTGTATATGCATTCTATCTGAAGCAAGTTGAGATACGTGCTAATGTAATATTCGATGGTGAAGTCAAATACGGCTTTAAAAGTGCAAAAATTGCAGGTCGCGGGTCGCGGCTATAAAAATGTGGAAATTGCGATTCGCGGGTCGGGTGCGGATACTGTATATTACACCCGAGCAGTTCTCCACTTGACACATCAATGTTCCGTTCTTCGATCTCAGGTGTCTTAAAGTGGCTCTTTTTAAACACTATCTAACTAACCAAAAATCCTAACTTAAAAACAAATGACAATCGGTGGTTTCTGTTTACATAAAATTTTTTTTCTTAAAAAGTGTTTAAACAAAGTGGTCACATTAGGTGTTATCGAGTTATCGAGGAAGATTGAAATCGGCAAATTTTGTTTTTTTCAAATTATCTCAAAATTTTAAAAAGTTAGGGTGAATTTGAAATAAGATTTGTTGCGAGTATTGAATTCTGCAAAACGTTCCCCACTTAACCGTTTCTCTATGTCTTCTAATAACCGAGATACCAATGTTGAGCATCGAAATGTGGACACAGTGTATGTACTGCAAATTAATGACAGGTTGAAGTGAAGGCTCAATTCTGTTAAATAAAATCAAAAACATTGGAAAAATATTAGCTGTCAGGTGGATGGTTTTTGACTCTTATTTGGTAATTTCTTACGTTGGGACCAATTAAGAAAATAGACACTGTTCCCTTCAAACCTTCCAAAATATTTAGATTTGAAAGCAGCACAGCCTGTGGGTGCATTTTAATAAAACGAAATCAAGGCTGACAAAGCATTGCCAAGGAAAATGAATAAAATTAAACAGCAATGAAAACGAGCCGCAAGATACAACAAAGCGCTTGCTCAGGTGTGCTAATCGGCCTGTTGCATTATAAATGAAGTCAAAACACTAAGTTTGAAGAACAAAACAAAGCCATTATTAGAAAGCGTGATCGTTTTAAAATGTTCACCGAAAATCTTTGCATAGGGAATCGTATTACATAATTTTAAAAATATTAAGGAAGTTGGGGCGAAAATAGTTTCATATAAAATATCTTGTATTTGCTAACGTCTTATGTTCGCCAATCAACAACCTGATAGTGAGTATTAGGTGTTTATCTTAGACACGAAAGTGGCAGAGGTTAATCAATCTGCAGCATCCTCGTTTTAATTTGTTATCGACCATCTTGTACTCGGCCGCAATCAAATATAGAGATGAGAGTTTCTTGTTCAATTTCGTTTTTTCATATATAAGTGGGTATTGACATCTAGTTAGCCTAGAAGTTTCTCACAAATCAAAGTAAATGTGGTTACTTTGAAAATGACAAATAGTTACACCAAATTTGATATTAACATTGAAAATGTTTAACGAATTGGAGATGTGACGCTAGTACGGTGCTCTTTTAGCGATTTGTGTGACGCTTGGAAAATGCACAGCTTTCGCGAATTTTTGTAACTTATACGCATTTCAGGTGAATGTTGTTGGTGTCATTTTGAAGATCTCGCCAAGCGCGAACTTTCTGGAGAGGTTGTAAAAATGTAAGATTCGAGGGGGAGAAAGTACGGGGGTTAAAACGATTTTTTGTACACGAAAGCATTCGGTGCTGTTACATCGCATACTTTTTGAAAGATCCAAATGTCATTTGGGGCTAGTTGGAAAGGAGGACGAACCAGCGCTCATCGTACTGGCTGGTTTTTGGGGTCTGCTATGCTCGGGGGCGAAGTTATAGGGGTAGAAAGCTGAGGTGCATTTGTAGCAAGTTGGATGTTCGCATAAACAGGGGGAAAGCAAAAAAATCGAATTTTGTCTTTGGCAGTATGTGAATGAATCTGTGGGTTTTTAAAAAATTTGCGGCCCAGGTAAATTTAGCGGTTGCAAAATGGGGAAACTGTTATGATTATTTTCAGAGATCTTGTAAAATTAATATTTGTGTGAAATGCGCTGTTGGGAGACTGTCTACTGGTCGATTTTATTAAGTGAGAATTTGGCGGCCTAGGTGGATTTGGCGGTTGCAAAATGGAGAAAACGTTATAATCATCAGAAAAGCTTTAAAACTAATATTTGTGTGAAATTTGCTGTTTGGAGGCTTTCTACTGGTCAATTGTATCTTTTAAGGGAATTCGGGATGTGGGAATTTTGCAGCCCAGGTGGATTTGGGGTTTGCAGAATGAGGATAACCGTTATAATGATCAGAAAAACTTTAAAATTAACATTTGTGTGAAATGCGCTGTTTGGAGATTTTCTATGGTCGATTTGATTTTTTAAGAGAATCTGGGAGGAGGGAAGTTAGCGGCCCAGGTGGATTTGGGAGTTGCAAAATAGGGAAAACGTTATAATTATCAGAAAAACCTTAAAACTAATGTTTGTGTGAAGTTTTCTGTTTGGAGGCTTTCTACTGGTCAATTGTGTCTTTTAAGAGAATAAGCGATGTTGGAATTTTGTAGCCCAGGTGTATTTGAGGGCTTCAAAATGAGGAAAACCGTTGTAATTATCAGAAAAACTTTAAAAAATTAACTTTTGTGTGAAATTCCATGTTTGGAGATTGGTCAATTGTGTATTTTAAGAGAATTCGGGATGTGGCAGTTATGTGACCCAGGTGGATTTGGGGGTTGCAAAATGGGCAAAACCGTCATAAATATAAAAAAAGCTTAAAATTAATATTTGTGTGTAATGATCTGTTTGGGGACTTGCTACTAGTGTTTTTATTTTTTAAGAGAATTCGGGATGCGGGATTTTGCTACTAAGGTGAATTTGGGGATTGCAAAATGGGTAAAACGTTGTAATTATCAAAAAAGCCTTAAAATTAATATTTGTGTAAAATTCGCTGTTTAGAGGCTTTCTACTGGGTGATTGTATTTTAAAGAGAATTCGGCAAGTAGGAGTTATGCGTCTCAGGTGGATTTAGGGGTTGCAAAATGGGGAAAACGTTATAATTATCAGAAATTTTTTTAAATTAATGTTTGTGTGAAATGCGTTGTTTGGCGACTTTCTACTGGTTAATTTTAGTTTTTAAGATAAATCGGGATGTTCGAATTTTGCGGCATAGGTGGATTTGGCGTTGCAAACGTTATAATTATTAGGAAAACCTTTAAATCAATATTTATGTGAAATTTGCTGTTTGGAGACTTTCGACTGTTCGATTGGATGTGGAAATTTTGCAGCTTAGGTGGATTTGGGGGTTGCAAAATGGGGAAAACGATAGAACTCTAAGAATAACACTAAATTCAATATTTGTGTGAAATTCGCTGTTTGGAGATTTTCTATTGGACAATTGTGTATTTTAAGAGAATTAAAAATGCGGAAATTATGCGACCCATGTGGATTTGGGGGTTGTTAAATGGAGAAAACGTTATAATTATCAGAAAAATCTTAAAACTAATATTTGTGTGAAATTTGCTGTTTGGAGGCTTTCTGCTGGTCAATTGTATCTTTTAAGAAAATTCGAGATGTGGGAATTTTGCAGCTTAGGTGGATTTGGAGGTTGAAAAATGGGGAAAACCGTTATAATTATCAGAAAAACTTGAACATTTACACTTGTGTGAAATTCGCTGTTTGGAGAATTTGTATTGGTCAATTGTATATTTTAAGAGAATCCAGAATGTGGCAATTATGCGACCCATCTGGATTTGGGGGTTGCAAAATGCGGAAAACGATAGAATTCTAAGAATAACACTAAAACCAATATTTGTGTGAAATTCGCTGTTTGGAGATTTTCTATTGGACAATTGTGTATTTTAAGAGAATTACAAATACGGAAATTATGCGACCCATGTGGATTTGGGGGTTGTTAAATGCAGAAAACGTTATAATTATCAGAAAAATCTTAAAAATTTGTGTAAAATTTGCTATTTGGGGGCTTTCTACTGGTCAATTGTATCTTTTAAGAAATTCGGGACGTGGGAATTTTGCAACCCACGTGGATATGGGGGTTGCAGAATGAGGAAAGCCATTATAATTATCAGAAAAACCTTAAAACTAATATTTGTGTGAAATTTGCTGTTTGGAGGCTTTCTGCTGGTCAATTGTATCTTTTAAGAAAATTCGGGATGTGGGAATTTTGCAGCTTAGGTGGGTTTGGAGTTTGAAAAATGGAGAAAACCGTTATAATTATCAGAAAAACTTGAAAATTTACACTTTGTGTGAAATTCGCTGTTTGGGGATTTTCTTTGGCCGATTTTATTTTTTAAGAAAATTCGGGATGTGGGAATTTTGCAGCCTACGTGGATTTGGTGGTTGCAGAATGAGGAAAGCCAATATAATTATCAGAAAAACCTTAAAACCAATATTTGTGTGAAATTAGCTGTTTGGAGGCTTTCTACTGGTCAATTGTATCATTTAAGAGAATTCAGGATGTGGGAATTTTGCAGCCTACGTGGATTTGGGAGTTGCAAAATCAGGAAAACCGTTATAATTATTAGAAAAACTTTAAAATTAATATTTGTGTGAAATGCTCTGTTTGGAGATTTTCTTTGGTCGATTTTATTTTTTAAGAAAATTTGGAATGTGGGAATTTTGCAGCGCACGTGAATTTGGGGGTTGCAGAATGAGGAAAGTCATTATAATTATCAGAGAAACCTTAAAACCAATATTTGTGTGAAATTTGCTGTTTGGAGGCTTTCTACTGGTCAATTGTATCATTTAAGAGAATTCAAAATCTGGGAATTTTGCAGCCCAGGTGGATTTGGGGGTTGCAGAATCAGAAAAACCGTTATAATTATCAGAAAAACTTTAAAATTCATATTTGTGTGAAATGCGGTGTTTGGAGATTTTCTTTGGCCGATTTTATTTTTTAAGAAAATTCGGGATGTGGGAATTTTGCAGCCCACGTGGATTTGGGGGTTGCAGAATGAGGAAAGCCAATATAATTATCAGAAGAAACTTAAAACCAACATTCGTGTGAAATTTGCTGTTTGGAGGCTTTCTACTGGCCAATTGTATCATTTAAGAGAATTCAGAATGTGGGAATTTTGCAGCCTACGTGGATTTGGGAGTTGCAGAATCAGGAAAACCGTTATAATTATCAGAAAAACTTTAAAATTAATATTTGTGTGAAATGCGCTGTTTGGAGATTTTCTTTGGGCGATTTGATTTTTTAAGAAAATTCGAGATGTGGGAATTTTGCAGTCCACGTGGATTTGGTGGTTGCAGAATGAGGAGAGCCAATATAATTATCAGAAAAAACTTAAAACCAATATTCGTGTGAAATTTGCTGTTTGGAGGCTTTCTACTGGTCAATTGTATCATTTAAGAGAATTCAGGATGTGGGAATTTTGCAGCCTACGTGGATTTGGGAGTTGCAGAATCAGGAAAACCGTTATAATTATCAAAAAAACTTTAAAATTAATATTTGTGTGAAATGCGCTGTTTGGAGATTTTCTTTGGTCGATTTTATTTTTTAAGAAAATTCGGGATGTGGGAATTTTGCAGCCCACGTGGATTTGGGGGTTGCAGAATGAGGAAAGCCAATATAAAAATCAGAAGAAACTTAAAACCAACATTCGTGTGAAATTTGCTGTTTGGAGGCTTTCTACTGGCCAATTGTATCATTTAAGAGAATTCAGAATGTGGGAATTTTGCAGCCTACGTGGATTTGGGAGTTGCAGAATCAGGAAAACCGTTATAATTATCAGAAAAACTTTAAAATTAATATTTGTGTGAAATGCGCTGTTTGGAGATTTTCTTTGGGCGATTTGATTTTTTAAGAAAATTCGAGATGTGGGAATTTTGCAGTCCACGTGGATTTGGTGGTTGCAGAATGAGGAGAGCCAATATAATTATCAGAAAAAACTTAAAACCAACATTCGTGTGAAATTTGCTGTTTGGAGGCTTTCTACTGGTCAATTGTATCATTTAAGAGAATTCAGGATGTGGGAATTTTGCAGCCTACGTGGATTTGGGAGTTGCAGAATCAGGAAAACCGTTATAATTATCAGAAAAACTTTAAAATTAATATTTGTGTGAAATGCGCTGTTTGGAGATTTTCTTTGGTCGATTTTATTTTTTAAGAAAATTCGGGATGTGGGAATTTTGCAGCCCACGTGGATTTGGTGGTTGCAGAATGAGGAAAGCCATTATAATTATCAGAAAAACCTTTAAACCAATATTTGTGTGAAATTTGCTGTTTGGAGGATTTCTACTGGTCAATTGTATCATTTAAGAGAATTCAGGATGTGGGAATTTTGCAGCCCAGGTGTATTTGGGGTTTGCAGAATCAGGAAAACCGTTATAATTATCAGAAAATCTTTAAAATTAATATTTGTGTGAAATGCGGCGTTTGGAGATTTTCTTTGGCCGATTTTATTTTTTAAGAAAATTCGGGATGTGGGAATTTTGCAGCCCACGCGGATTTGGTGGTTGCAGAATGAGGAAAGCCAATATAATTATCAGAAAAACCTTAAAACCAATTATTGGTGTGAAATTTGCTGTTTGGAGGTTTTCTACTGGTCAATTGTATCATTTAAGAGAATTCAGGATGTGGGAATTTTGCAGCCCAGGTGGATTTGGGAGTTGCAGAATCGGGAAAACCGTTATAATTATCAGAAAAACTTTAAAATTAATATTTGTGTGAAATGCGCTGTTTGGAGATTTTCTTTGGTCGATTTTATTTTTTAAGAAAATTCGGGATGTGGGAATTTTGCAGCCCACGTGGATTTGGTGGTTGCAGAATGAGGAAAGCCATTATAATTATCAGAAAAACCTTAAAACCAATATTTGTGTGAAATTTGCTGTTTGGAGGATTTCTACTGGTCAATTGTATCATTTAAGAGAATTCAGGATGTGGGAATTTTGCAGCCCAGGTGGATTTGGGGTTTGCAGAATCAGGAAAACCGTTATAATTATCAGAAAATCTTTAAAATTAATATTTGTGTGAAATGCGGTGTTTGGAGATTTTCTTTGGCCGATTTTATTTTTTAAGAAAATTCGGGATGTGGGAATTTTGCAGCCCACGCGGATTTGGTGGTTGCAGAATGAGGAAAGCCAATATAATTATCAGAAAAACCTTAAAACCAATTATTGGTGTGAAATTTGCTGTTTGGAGGTTTTCTACTGGTCAATTGTATCATTTAAGAGAATTCAGGATGTGGGAATTTTGCAGCCCAGGTGGATTTGGGAGTTGCAGAATCGGGAAAACCGTTATAATTATCAGAAAAACTTTAAAATTAATATTTGTGTGAAATGCGCTGTTTGGAGATTTTCTTTGGTCGATTTTATTTTTTAAGAAAATTCGGGATGTGGGAATTTTGCAGCCCACGTGGATTTGGTGGTTGCAGAATGAGGAAAGCCAATATAATTATCAGAAAAACCTTAAAACCAATATTTGTGTGAAATTTGCTGTATGGAGGCTTTCTACTGGTCAATTGTATCATTTAAGAGAATTCAGGATTTGGGAATTTTGCAGCCCAGGTGGATTTGGGCGTTGCAGAATCAGGAAAACCGTTATAATTATCAGAAAATCTTTAAAATTAATATTTGTGTGAAATGCGGTGTTTGGAGATTTTCTTTCTCCGATTTTATTTTTTAAGAGAATTTGGGAGGAAAGAATTTGGCGGCCCAGGTGAATTTGGGGGTTGCAAAATGAGGAAATTATCAGAAAAACCTCAAAACTAATATTTGTGTGAAATTCGCTGTTTTTACTAGTTGATTTTTTTTATATTGTGAGGGGGGTGTTTACTTTATTTCCTCAATTTTTAAATAATAAAAATGTGCATTTTTATATTCTGACCCATTGTGAAATTGTAGATTTGCAAGTAAATAGTAAATAGCGTGTCGTATTGTATTTTACTCTAACATAAACAATATTACGTGGATTAAGGTCATTGCCACCCTGCACTTCTTCGCAGAATGGTAGTGGCCACTAGCCTTAACACACAGTTAATTCTGTAAGCGGAAGCGGGAATATAATTTCTTTAAAAAGCACCTCCCCCCTCCGCCGAAGCCGCGGAGGCGCGAACTCGACACACTTGTGTTGAAACTCAGAAAACGAGGGCAAATCCAAAGGCGGTTGCAGCGTCCTAAAATGCATCTCTGTTTTACAACGACACGCTACATCCTCCGTCGCCCAATTTCAACGTATTGCATCACCAAATGAAGCATATAACCAAATATTTCAGGAAAACACCAAGCGTTTCATTGCGGCTTCTTGTCGCCGAGGAGGCAATAAAGAAGGAGATAAGCGGGCTACGTCATTGCAACCGGTGCAAAAAACATATCTAACTTAATCGATGCCCCTAAACAGCCTGAGAACGCTGGTATTTAAAATGGGCTGAAATAGAGATAGTATGGAGTAAACGTTTGAGTCTTCACCAGTGAACTATGACTTTGACTTAAATTCAAAGATTATCCTTACAGCATAAAGAAAGGATGTACAAGAGTCCCTAAACATCCAAAAGAAAAGGAGAGTTTTAGATTGTCCTGTCCAAAGCAGCTATCGTCGATGGAAACAAGCTAAGAGCCTGCAGCCATAACTTAAAAAGAAGCTGAAATATTACTTGTTCTTCCTTCTTGAAGGCTGGCGATACTCCGGTTATATTCTGAGGATAACCTGTAAGGGCAGCCGCTCTCTAAAGTGTAAAGTCCCGGGCTTCCAAACGCCGATTGTGTACATTCCAGGGGCTTCGGAGAAAATAGAAATCGTCCAAAAGCGCCTGAGCTTGCAGAAACGCTCGTCGGAAGCGGCCAAATGGTGTATCTTCGACACCGTCACTCGAGATATACCCTGATGGTGTTTGTTATCGCGGAAGACGTTAAATTAGACATTAAATGCAAAAGAAACTGAACGGTCAGTGTGAATCCTTAAATATTCAAATTCAGCAGCGTGCTTTACGTTCAGCGGTTACAGCGGCATGAGATAACCTCAACTCTAACCCATTCGGACGAGACCGAATCCACAACAGCGATGTTCTTTCAGAGGACTGGCTGGAGAAAGAGCTAAGTACCTACGACGGCACTGAATATTCATAACAGTTACACTGGGTAGGTTGCGGCAAATAAATCCAGGATGTTTGTACTAGCCCTTGAAGAAATTAACCTGCAATTGTGCCGGCCGATTGCAGACCTCCTATACAGGCAGCTAGGCAGCAAGCCGGGCATTGTTCTAACCGAAAAACCCTAAGTGGTTAATTTGAAGATCTTGCATTTTAGTTCCAGGTAATATTCAACCTGTTTGTTTGGAACCAAGAAGTAGATCACTACTTGAATACATCTCTGGTACTAACGTAAACATATTAAATCGTTACTTTCTTCACAAGTGAATGCCATACTGTAATTAATAATGAACTGGCAAGTGTTGCCCATAACTACCCCATCAAATCCTAGAGTAATAAGCTTTAAAAGACGCTGAGGCTGCTTAAGAGTGCAGAAACCCACAATCAACCTACAGACTGCATTATGCAGAATATCTGCAAGCCCAACCGTAGCTTTTCCCTGTCCCAGATAAATTGTTAACTACAGGATCCTCTCTACAGAATGAGATCAATCATTTGTAGAATTCTATCATAGATTCCCCTTAATAATCCGCCAACTCGATGTGAAATGTATTTGATCATTCGATATAATCGATGTTATTGGATTAGTGGACAGCTCTGCTATCGTTACTAGAATGAGACTATCCCTAGATACGCAGTTGTCCAAGGTCTAGGGCAGCATCCAGAAAAACTAGAAACTGGACATATTTCTGTGCCTCTCAGGAACCTATCGAAAGGGATATGGATTTCTTTCTATCAAATCAGGGCATATACAAGATTAGCCATTACGTATGGATGGTTTTCAGCATGCGATAAAATCGACAAATTAAGACCAAACAGATATTTGTATGCGAAATTTGATAGACTGGAATATGCCATGTTATCAATGAAAACATTTTTTTTAATAAAGCCTTTAAATGTTCACCGTTCGAAACTATCCATTGTTGTAAAGGTAAAATTCTGCAGTACACGTTGCAATAACGAGATTAATGTTTCTTATATCGTGTTCGATCGCAAGCTTCAGTTCACGAATTGTGCGAGGTTTATTCTTGTACACTTTGGACTTTAGGTATTCCCACAAGAAAAAATCAGGAATACTAAGGTCAGGTAACCGCGAAGCCCAGTTGATGTCACCAAATCGTGATATGATTCTTGCAGGAAAGAGAAGTTGCAGAGTATTCATGGAGTAATTGACGGGAAAATCGTTTTATAAATTGCAAAGTTTACTGAATGTTTTTTATAAATACAATTGTTACTTATGTGTTCATTTTGTGGCATACTGAAAACCATCCGTACTAATTGGCTAACCCTGTAGTATATTTCTCTGGTCTGGATAACTGAGGGAAAATGGAACCGCTATAATCATACCAGCTCGGCTCAAAAACTCCATGATACAATGCAACAAATTATACAATTACCCAAGTCAGAATCTAAGTTACCATATGAAACTATGAAATGTATGAATCTACAACAAAATCTGAAGGTAAGGACATCGATGAGTTCTACCAGATACTTGAAAAGAAAACTGACAAATATTCCGTCTAAAGAAATCTTCATATATTTAGTGATTTGATCAAAATTGGGGTAATGGAAGTAAATACAAAATAACCTTAAACCATTCGTAGGGTAATTCGAAGTCGGAACTACGAATGATATAGGAGAATGCCTTGTAGCTTTTTGTACCCGACACCATCCTGCAGTAATAAATACGTTGTTTTAACATCATCCTCGAAGACTATACATGAAATCACTTGGAGACCGCACAAGAAATCAGATTGACTTTATTCTGACTAATATACGATAGAACTCTTCCATCACCAACTCCAAAACAAACACAGAGGCTGATTATGGTAGCGCCCAATAACTATTGATAATAATGGATTTTAGATTGAGATTTAAAAGCATTAGAAAATCAACAACGCGGTTTATAACTTTAAATAGCTTTAATGCTTTAATACCCAACTGAGCTGAATACTGCATCACCGTATTCGGTGACGTCACTGAGACTTGGAATAAACTCAGGAATAAAATCAATGAACTCGCTATCAAATGTGAGGACAGATCAACAAGGAAATGCCTTTTGATAGCTCAGGAAATATGGTATATAATCGAACAGAGGAAACGGCTCAAATTTTAACTAGAGAAGTACAACGGAGATGCCGGAGGGACAAGAAAAATACCCTCAACGATGAATTGAGACGAAATATAAAGCCATATTTTGCGAAATAAAATAAAAATCTTGGCGAGATAATTTAAACCCATTGGTATTTACTTTCCGCGAGGTATGAATGGTCCTCGACACCGAAAGGTAAAAGAGGCTATAGATTATGAATGAATGAATGGTATTTACTTGCAGGTGAACAAGGACGTGTCATGAATGGTTATGATAAAACCTGGAATCGAAAAGCTATTGTGCCTGTATACAGCAAGTTAGAGGCAACTGACACATACATTTAAGTAGTTAGAAAGTTATGAACATAAGCCTAAAATACTACTTCTTCGAAGTAAATGATACAATTAAAACATTGAAAGTACACAAAGCACTCGGCAGCGATAGTGTAACAAATGAGTTATTACATCTAAATTAGATAAAATTCGAGTGATATGGCGAATATGCAATCAGACAAAGAAAAATGACCAGGTGCAGAGAATCTCAGATCCCAATAATAATATGCTTCAGAGACTACAAGAAGGCTTTTGACTGTGCGAATTTGAGGCAGTTGTAGATCACTTTATTATATGCTGCAGTACCAAAGTATTTAATGCATCTTGTTAAAAATCTCTATATAAGTAACATTGAATCATCTTCCTTTATAGATTGAAGTGGAGTCCGTCAGAGCTGCATTCTATCACCGAGCGTATTTAATTTTATGGGAAATTTATAATACGCGCCATCCTAGATTGGAAAGAAAGAATCGCAATCGCCGCATTAACGGCAAGAATATTTCCAACTTATGCTGACACTACTTTAATTGTAGCAACTGAAGAAGAAATGGCAATCCTCTTTCAACGAGTAAAAGTTGAAAGCCAAACAATGGGTTTCGCGCTGTAAAGACCGCGCTGAAGATACCTTCAAACATGAGGAGACGGCTAAAAGAGAGAGAGAGAGAGAGAGATTTCAAAGAGATGGAGGAAAGAGACAGTAGTTTTCATATCTGAACCAGGTCCGAGACCTTATCAATCAATCACTCTAGCGCCTGTTATTCTGAAAGCACTGCAACGACCGTGCAGCAGAGAACTAAGAGAGAATGTATTAGAAGCCAGTCTACTTCACTCCAACTATCCTGCATGCACTCCAGGGAAATCTACTGAATTTGCACTATAGTTTTTGGCATTGAACAATCATTAAGCAATAAAATTTCCACCTTCATAAATACAGAAAGAGCTTTAGATGAAACCAAATCCGTTAGTTTTGATACCGCCCTTCGGGAATGTGGGTTAAGAAACAACCTTCGGGAATGGATCTTGCAGTATGTCAAGTACAGAGCTATGGGAAGTACCAACATTAGGGGCTATCCTCAGGTGGCATTTTGACACCTCTTCTTCTTCGGCAGTCGCTTGTCCACTCCTGAACGTAGGGCTCCTCTAGTTTTAACCATTTCACTCGATCGTTTGTTGATCGTATCCATGTGTTCCCTGCTATCCGTTTGATATCATCTACCCACCTTGTCTGAGTCTACGCAAGCTCCTCTTTGTTGTTCTAGGACGCCACTGTACTCTACGGATTTGCCATTCCTCTAACGACTTTCTGCTGATGTACCCTGCCCAGCTCCACTTCAGGTTGGTGATTCTTTCGATTACATCTGTCACCTTTGTTTTGTTTCTTATTTCAATGTTTCTAATTTTATCTCTTAAGTTGATCTTTCTTTGTGCAACTCTCAATTTTTTCACTTGACCTTTTAGTTAATGTCATTGTCTCCATTCCATATGTTAGTACAGGAAGGATGCAGGTATCAAATACTTTCTTCCTTAGGTTTATTGGAACGTCATTGTTTTTCAAGATATTACTCATTTTACCGAAGGCTGCCCAGCCTAGTCTTGTTCTCCGTGTTATTTCTGATGTCTGGTTTGGCTTTCCCAATTTCATTTGATGACCTGGATATACGTATTAATTTACTCTCTCTACAGGGTGCTTGTCTATCATATATTCTTTGTTACCGTTCGTCATTGTCTTTGTTTTATTCATGTTCATTTTGAGGCCCACCCTTTTGGATTCTACGTGCAACTCGCTGATCATTCTCTCTAATTCGTTTTCATCAGATGATATGAGGAGAATGTCATCTGCAAATCTTAGATGTGTTAGATATTTGCCGTCTACATTTATCCCATATTAATTTCTTGAACACGTTTTCTAACACTAAGGTAAACAGTTTGGAAGACATGGTGTCTCCCAGTCTTACCCCTCTTTTTATTGGAATTTTATTGGTTTTTGTGACCTCGTCTATCCTTATATGAATTGTGGCATGTTTGTATATGTTGTTTATTAGTCTGATGTACCTTGAGTCTATTTTAGCATCCTGTAAACCGCCGATCACCGCCCAACTTTCAACAGTGTCGAACGCTTTGTGAAAGTCAACAAAGCAAAGGTGTAGTGGTACATTATATTCTTCGCACTTCTGTATTAGTGTCCTTGGGGTTTGCAAGTGGTCTATTGTGCTAAGACCTTTCCGAAATCCGGCTTGTTCTAGGGGTTGGTAATAGTCTAGTTTATTTGTGAACCGTTTTGTAATTATTTTTGTTCGCAGTTTATAGAGATGTGATAACAGACTTATAGGGCGATAATGTTCTAGTTTTGTTGTGTCGCCTTTTTTTGGTAAAAGGATAGTTTCAGAATTTTTCCATGTTGTCGGTATTGTTTCTTCTGTTATACATTTGATCAAGAGAATCACAATCGCTTGTAAAAGTGATTTGCCACCATGTTTGATCATCTCGCTAGTTAGTTTGTCTTCTCCTGGGGACCGCCTATTTTTCATGTCTTTTAGTGCCGCTTGAACCTCATCCACTGTTATTTCGGGTATCTCTTCTGAGCCTGTATTCATGATAATAATTTCGTATTTGTCTTCTGGCTTTGGAGTATATGAAGAGTATAGAGTGCGGTAAAAGGTTTCTATTTCTGAAATTATGTCCGATTTTTTGGTCAATAATAAATTTGCATCGGTTTTCAGCTTTGTCATTATAGATTTTCCTTCGGAACTTAGTTTTTTCTTTAACACTTTCAGATTTTTATTGTTTTTATTTCCTTTTACAATAAAGGAAGTATTGGATTCACCCAAAAAATTCGAAATTGAGTTTTCAACAGATCTTCACGTTTTAGAGTCCCCTGAACCCAAAAAAACATATGTTTTTCATTGGTCTGTGTGTGTGTCTATCGGTGTGTCTGTCTGTGTGTGTGTCTGTCTGTGTGTGTATCTGTGAACAAAATATGTCAAAAACGAAAAGAGGTATGCCGTTGCAACTTCATATATAAGTTTTGTGTACTATGTAGATGCGACAGCAAGCTTTTGAATAAAATCGCATAACCGGAAGTAGGTGATTACTCTTGTGATTTTTCAGTTTTTTCGATTTTTTCAAAAACGGCTTTAACGATTTTTTTCAAACTTTACATTTTTGTTACATTTTTAATGTGTATTGAAGTAAGATAGGTGATTTTCCAGTTCAATACTTCTAAAATGGGTTTCTTTTTTTTTTCTATTTTCTTTATTAACTCCTATTTTAAATAGAACACCCAGTATATTATTACATTTTTTAATTCAGATTAAAATTTTAGAGAAAATTTGTCTCTTCACCTAACGCTCTATTTTGTACCGGTTTTGTAGAATTTTTGAAAATTTTTGACAAATTCCTAAAAATTTAAAATCAAATTTTTGGCTAATTATAAGATCACTGTAAAAGCAAGTTGTGTGCGTGTATCACACCAGATTTTTTATTGTATTTTATATTTCTCTTATGTGGTATTCTCATATGTCTTTTCTGATTTAGTTGTGGATGATTTTTTCTAGATTTTTGAATTTTGGTGAATCCCTAACTAGTTTTCTTCGTTCTTCTATTAGCCGCAGAAGAGTAGTTTACAGACTAAACATATTTTGAAGGGCTGAAAATACTTTATGAACAGTGTACGAGGTGTTTTGACCAAATAAAAATGTGTTCTGAAATACAGTAACTTTTTCTGTTAACAAGATATTAATGCCTAAAAATATGCAAAATATAGTAAAATGAAATGATTAGCCCAAATAAACAGATAAATCCAATCATCAGCTATTAATTTGTAAACTCTGAAGTGAAAATATCATTTCAAATATCTACATTGTAGTTGCAATCCGACCTTTCAAATTGGATTGATCATCCTGTTTAATTTTAATAGCCTTTTATTAAACACGCGCGCGAGCACGGAGTAGTTTAAAATACTTTTTTAGAACTATGAAAATACGAAGCATTTTTATAAATGTGAAAATTGTTATAATGCAGAACGAGCTTGGAGCAATTAATTTTATTTTGCTCGCTTTGGTAATGTTTAAAAATGAGGTAATCGTTTAAAGTGGTTTTCACTGCTTGAAAAATAGTTCAACTTGGGCAAATTTAATATAATTCCATTTAATCAGTTTTGTGTGTTGTTATCAAGCGATAGGGATATTTTGCAGGTTAAAATATTGGTTTAACGGATACTGGGCCTCTCCGTAAATATACTTTTTAGGCTGAAAATGTGCAAAGCTTCTACCAGTCAAATTTCAATCTAGAGAAATGACCAGATAACACAATGTGCTATCAGTTAGTTAGCTGTAAACACCGTTATTTCGCACTCGCCGAAAACAAATATTTTAAACACAATGAACAAGCGAACAAGCGATGGTGCCTGGATGTAGGCAACTCAAAACTTGAAAGCTTTTCAGAATAATTTATGTGAAGTCACCGTTCGCAATTTGTACGATTGTATTCCGTTATAGGATTTCACATAAACCTCGCACAAAAAGATTTGTACGGTGCGCCGTGATGTGCAGCAAAATCGAAAAAAAACTTTAGAAATATGATATTTAAATGAAGTAGTAGATTAAAACTTTTCTAGTTACGGGATAATAAAGTGGGAGGGTTTACTTCTATCAAAAGATCTTCCGGTTTGTATAGCCGCGTGTTAGGGCTTCCTTCAGAGAATAGTTTTTCGTTTAATCCTAATTAAACGTATTTGTTCTTAGTATTTTATTTTACGTACTTGTAGAAACGCCAAGTTCTTGCTTCACACAACTGTATTGTACAAACGGGCATGCTCATATTACATTATAAAAGTTTATAACAAGCTTCCTTGAAATTACTACCTAAATTGAAATTCAAAATAGCTGTACTAAAATTGCTGCTGAGTGACTTGATATTATGAGAGGGTGTATATATTGTTATGATATCATAAGAGTGGATATAGTTTGATAATTAATACGATAAAAGAATTTGGTAAAGCATTGTAGTCAGTCTTTGCAAAAGACTAGAATAGAAAAGGTTACTTGAATTAAATTTTAAAATAGAGATTAAATTTTAAGAAATGAGACTGGAAAGAATAAATTTCATATATTTTAATGTATAAAGTAAGATGTTAAAAAGATAGAAATTATTTACTACTGATATCAGATACCATAGACCAAATTAAAATATTAAAAGATAACAAAGTATGTAGGTATCAAATGTATATTTTAATATAGTAAGCATCAATAATGAAAATACGGTAGTTAGGAGAGTTGTTTTTGGATTAAGAATAACAAACTCATAAAATGTATAGAGAATTTTGAAAACTCCTTTTTGATATAATAAAAAAAATTGAAATTATGCCTTATTTGTATAAATATTTTGGTGGTATACAAATAACAGGGCTTTTAACAAATCTACGTGGTACAAAAATATGAGAAAGTAATTTTGAAGTGATACAAGTACATAGAAGGTGAAGAGATTGTGCAATACAGTTAATTAGATAGAAATAACCAGAAAACTACAGTATTTGAATACGATTTGGATTGAGCTGATTTATTGGAACTGATACAGTTTATGGGAAGGAGTGAAAAGGATTTGACTGGTGTGGATTACTGCAAGTGTAGGAGCCGTGATGAAGGACTGATGTATCTTCCTGGGAATCATTCTGAGTGATTGGTGGTATTTGGATATTTCATTTTCATGCAGAGGACAGATCATCGTGACAATTAAACCTGAAAAGAAGTAATATTAGTTGGAGTACATCAAGGATAGTTTACTGACAGAAGAGGGTTGTGAAGGAGTAATATAAAAGTCGATAGGTGTAGTCTTGGTAAAAGGAGGTTGGATTCTTCAAATATTTGGATATTTTCTGGAGGATTTAATGGCTGTAAATTGGTTTGACAGTTAATTGCAGTTGGATGTGTTCGTGTGGTGACTAGTTGTACAAGGGGATCTGTGGTGCTGGATGTGCAATTAGTAGAGTCAATAAGGTTGGTTAGTAGTTTAGTCTAGAATAAAAATGAAGTAGATGAACAATATTTATTACTTGCAATAATTAAAAGAGTTATTACTTACTATAAAAGATAGAGAAAGTCATACATCATAATAATATTGAAAACAGTGTACGTTGGTCGTATCTGATTACAAGTAGAAGAATTATTTTGAATTCATTCAAGATAAGTGACATTTAAAATCATTTGACAATTGAAATTTATTCTAAATATGACAAGTCAAATATAAGACAACTAGATAAAAGAACCTAACCCTGATGATTGAGTTTTCATGGCAATAATTATTTTAAAAAAGAAATCATTTGAAATTAATTTTTAAATCTTATATATATTTCTAAAAGTCCTGACTGACTCACTGACTCACTTACTCATCAACGCCCAGCCCAAACCCTTGGACCTAGAAAGCTGAAATTTTGCACAGAGGTTCCCTTTATGATGTATACAAGGAATAAGGAAGGATATTTCAAAATTCAACCCCTAAAGGGGTAAAATGGGGGTTCCAATTTTGTATGGAGAAATAATATTAAATAGACATTTCGACTGGAAACTTCGTAGGAGTACTCCTAAAAACAAATAATCAAACACGTATTTCGTGATTTTCCGAAAATCAACCCCTTAGGGGGTGAAATGGGGTAAGTAAGCCTAAAAATCGATATGGGTGTCGTTATTGAGGTTTTTTGGGACGTTGATTGCGCAAATTACATTTATTTTTAAGTCCAAGACGGTGAACATGACATAAAGGAAGAAACGGGACGAGACGGGACTAGACTGGACGGAACGGGACGGACTGGACAGGACGGAACTGAACGGGACGGGACTGGACGGGAAGGGTAGGGACGGAACGGGACGGGACGGGGCAAAGCGGGACGGGGCGGGGCGGGACGGGTCGGGGCGGGGCGGGACGGACGGGACGGAAAGGGAAGGAAAAGGATGGGATGGAATGGAAGAAGGTGGGATGGAAGGGGAGGGGCGGGACGGGACGTGAAGGAACGGGACTGAACGGGAGGGAAAGAGGCGGGACGGGACGAGACGGGAAGGGTCGAAACGGGGCGGGGCTGGGCGGAACGGGATGATACGGAAAGGAAAGGGAAGGAATGGGATGGAAGGGGAAGGGACGGGACGGGACGGGACGGGAAGGTACGGGACTGGACGGGAAGGGACTGAACAGGAAGGGACTGGACGGAAAAGGAAGGGACGGGACGAAAAGGAACGAGACGGGACGGGACGGAAAGGGAAGGGGAGGGAAGGAATGGGATGGAAGGGGAGAGGCGGGACGGGACGAGACGGGACGGAACGGGACGGGACGAGACGGGACGGAACGGAATGGGACGGTACGGAGACGGGGACGGAGAAAGGGACGGGGACGGGGATAGGATGGGATGGGATGGGATGGGATGACAGAAAATAATTAATCATTATTTAATACACAAATAACGAACCTCGCGCGAACGAAGTCGCGGGTAAAAGCTAGTAAGAAATAAATACTCACAGCTAGCAGAGCAGGGCAATTGAATTAAATACTTATGGTACAGAAACGTGAAGTCATTGCAATATATTGTGGTGGTCTTAATGCTTTTATTTAAATCTACTACTGTTCTCAGGGTTTTATCAAAATTGGGTTTTAAATCTTACCTTTCTGTCCACGCACCAAGCATGCACGTATAACAACTTTAACTGTTAGACTCTTAATGTCTGGGTTACTGTTGAATTTAATTAGGACATATACAATAAAATGTATAATACTTTAAATTAAGGCAATTGTATTTATTAAAAATATATTTGCATTTGTCATATTTAATAACCTCTCTTTATATACTTGTAAACTAATTAATTGCATTCAATTTAATTGAACGCCTAGTGGTGGAAGGTGGGTCTAGCCTCGACCTTGAAAGTGTGAGCGTGGCCTTGAGAGTGGCCTTGAAAATGGCCTTGAAAATGGTCTTGGTCTTGAAACTGGTCTTGGTCTTGAAACTGGCCTTGGTCTTAAAAGTGACCTTGACAACGGCCTTGAAAATGTTCTTAAAATAGCCTTGACCTTGAACTCAATACCAAGTGGTGAAGGATGGTCACAGAACTTCCAAAAATACCCTACTAACAAGCCATATATCTGAAAATGCGAGGAAAACAGCCGGCCCTGATGATATTCCGGGTGAACTGCTGAAACTTATGGAATATGAACAGTTACAAGTGTTAGCAGATTTTTTCAATACCATATGTGAAACAGGCATCATACCAACGGATTGGCTGAGATCGACATTTGTAATGCTTCCAAAGAGAAATAAAGCCAAATAGATCATCGAACAATAAGTTTGATATCTCACACGTTACAGGCCTTTTCTCAAGATTATACACAATCGAATATACAAAAAATGCGAGAAAATCAATTCGGATTCCGAAACGGAATAGGCACCAGAGCTTATTTGCAGTAAATATCTTAATTCAGAAGCGCTTGGACATGAACAAGGAGATACTCTCTAAATCATCGATTATGCGAAGTGTGACACGAAAAACTACTAAGTCTTCTAGAAGGAAGTGAACTTGATGGTCAAGATATCAGAATAATTAAAAAGTTATACTGGCATCAAACCCCACTAATCAATTCTGACGGAGAAATATCTAAAGATATCCAAATAAAGCGAGGAATGAGACTACTGTCTCCACTTCTATTCAATTACTATCCAGAGGCGATCCTCAAAAGAAGCTCTTGCAATTAAAATAGGAGGCATTAAACACCAAGGGAAAAGTAGTTTTAACCAAAGGTGCACAGAATAGCGAGGTGTTGGCCTGCAGTAATCGCCACCGCCACAAAGAGGATCCTGAGTGAGAACCCAGACAACGAAGGCATCACCAAAGGTGCATCTTCCATAGAAGGAAGCCGTTGTCGTAACGCCACATAGGCATCACTCTTGTCCAGGCTCGGGGATACTTGAGAGCAACCGAATACAAGGTTAGTTGCTAGTTAAAACTGGAATACGAAGTAAGAAAACGACTGCAATTCGAAGTAAAGAAACGACTGCAATACGAAGTAAGGAACAACATTCTTGGTAATTGTTTCAATGCCAACACGAAGTTACTGCGTCATTTGCTAAAGCAGCGTGCCTGCTTGAATTGAACGTGCACAGGCAGCCTTCGTATTACGGCTTGTTCCAGCAACCAGCGCATTCGCCTAGTGCATTTGTGCGTGGAAGTTAAATACATTTCGCACTATCGGGGTTTGACTTTGCGTAGACAGTTCAACATTAGCGCACTATTTAAGTTTTCATGCATATAGCGTACAGTCTTTTATATGAATAGGGTGTACTTTTACATGTACTTTTATGTAATAACGCGAGTAGAAACAGCTTCCGCTAGTAGATAATTAAAGTATTGTTGACAGCTTCATTGTATATTTGGACGTTGTTTATTCTTGATGTTTTATGTGCACGTATTTTCTTGTATTTGTGTTTTTCTTACATATTATATATATATTTTTATATAAACTGTTGGGTTTTAATTGCTAGCAGTGTTTGTATGCATAATTTCAGCATTTCAGGTGACAACGAGCAACCCCAAAACAATATTAGCTATCCCGTAGCCGCACTGACGATCTTAATAGAATTTTATGTTTCTACGACTGTTTAAGCTAGCGAACGCAGGGAAATACAAATCAATAGTACAGTAGAGTATAGAGCTGAGTAAAAGTATCGTTACACAATCAAGCAAATTTTTGAGAAAAACAAAAGTAATTCAAATAGAGCGAAAGTCATAAATTAAATGTTCAAAGGGTAGAAGTAGATAACAAATTGATAGTCTAACCGTTTCTTCTGAATGAAAATGGTTTCAGTATTTAATGATCAGCAATTTCCAAATTTCAAATAACTACAGGAGAAGAAGGATCATATTGATGCAATAATTGAATTATTCTGCATTGGAGAGCACAAATAGTATTATTCTATTTTTAAATTGATTTTATATTTGTTTATTTTTCACAAGTATGTAAACTGCAGATGGCATTTGGTTTGCATAACTTTAAATAGAGGCATCAATAGTACCTAGAGAATCAAATTTAGTTACTAAAGTAGTTGCATCTGCATTCTAATTATATAGACCGAATATTGTGTTTGTTTCTAGTTTCTGTGAAATTGAACATTTGTGGAGTATAAACGAGGCTGTATAGTCGTATTAGCAAAAGTGCATTTTATCAGGAAACTAAACTTGTTAAACGTCCCTGTATAACACAACATGGTTTACTTTAGAACAGGAAAGAGTATTTCTTAGCAAATATTTTTAAATTTGGTAAACTTAAGTTCTTAAATAGGCTAGAGCACGAGAAGAAAATTTTACTACTGCCGCAAGCTGATCAAAATCCCACAGAATACAACTCAGACTTGGAATATTAAAATCGATGGAATTATTTAAAACTAACCCAAAACACACAACAACATGAAATAATTCATATAAAATGGCTTCTTCGATTAAGCAATGGATTTGCAACAGATTCCACCAACGGCAACGTATAGAATTCTTACAAAAGCTAATAACTGAAGAGGACCGTATTTGTCTTTGTATACGCGAAACCCACTTCAAGAATGTTCACTCAGCTATCCAAACTGGATATACAACCTACCGCAAAGACCGCTTAAATATATCTGCCAGCAAAGGAGCGACGCTTTTCATCCGAGTTGCATAGCGTGAACTCAGCGTACAAACAGAATTAGAAGTAATTGCAGCCGAAATCTATTTCCCAAGCAAACTTTCTATTTTTAATAGTATCTATATCCCCTGACTACAACGTAAACTGCAGGGAACTCGAGAGAAAATTATAAGACAACTTCCAACACCATATAGTCGGTGACTTCACACAGACACAATACTTTATGGAGCTCACAATCAACTGACACAAAAGGAATAGAACTATAAAAACTTTTAGAAAATGACAGTATCAGTTTGCTCAATAAACCAACCTAACCATTTTTCAACTTCCACCTTCCCATTCTACCCTTGATCTCTCTTTTTACCACTTTAGACTAACTCCACTGATTAAATTTGAAGTACTCCAAGATTTATATGACAATGACCATTTTCCAATCAAAATATCATTCCTAAATAGCAAATCATCCTACCACAACCCACCTAAATGAAACCTGAAAACAGCCGACAGGAAAAAATGCGAAGAAATTATTACGGAAAGGACATTCTTCATAAATCTGTCCGGCGTAATCAACAAACTATTAAAAGATTTCACCAGCACAATTGTTCTCGCTGGGCAAAAAACAATACCGAATAAACATGTTAGTAGGAGAAACACTGTACCGTGGTAGACTATAACGGATGCACCAAAATAATTAAAAATAAGAATAAGGCATTCAACAAATACACAAAAACAATAAAACAATATTGAGAGAGCTACGTTTCCATTATCAACAAAGATACGTCAATGCAAGAAGCTTGAAATAAGGTGAAACGAATTCAAGGTTTACATACACCCACTAAAACACTCCATTTTTAACAATGGATTGATCATTACAGACTCACAAACCATCGCAAATGTGTTTTCAAATTCCATAACAACAGTAGCTGCCAGCAATAAGGCCCTTAGTAAAGGAAAATTTTGAAGAGCAGCTGGTTATAAAACAAGACTACCAAAATCCAATAAATTCCCTTATCTCGTGAGAAGAACTTATACATGCACTTAAGAATTGCAAAAAGACATCACCATTCCTTACATCATACGACATCTCCCAGAAAATGCAATTACTCTCCTTCTTACCAACTTTAACCGGATATGGCAGCAGAACGTGTTTCTGGACTTACATTATACCCATTCCTAAACCAAACAAGAATAACCTAGATTCATTAAACTATCGCCCCATGTCATTAACTTGTTGCACATGCAATCTGCTGGAAAAAATAAATGACTCAAGGCTACGGTAGGTTCCTAAAACGGTTCCTTGAATTTTGAAAATTGAGCTCTGTGGCAAAGAAGTTGTCAACTTATTTTTATATTACACTATACTTACGGAAGCGATACGGTTGACTCAAAAAAAACAAGCTGGATAAAGAGAAATTGAAAAAACCAGAAAGCACATTAAAAAACTGGACACTAGAGAAATAATGGAGGAATATAGAAAAATAACAATCAATTGAAGAGGTATGCCAAATGGCAAATATAAAACACCCAGAAAAAGGAACAAATTGGTAGAGTAACTAGGTGAAGAAAGGGGTGACTGAACTATACGAATACACGATTAAAAAGTGGCAGAGAGGAATACAAATAAAACAACCCGGAAATTCCAAGTAACGTTAATCAAGTAGAGGAATATATTAAAAAATTTTGAAAGAATACTGTAAGAACAAATTCTAACTAGAACAAAAAAAAACAAAAATGAAAGACAGAAGATAGAAGAAGGAATAGAAAAATAGAAGAAACTGCAAACAAATTAAAGTAAGCAACGCATACAGAGTAGATATTAAATCTCAAATGATGAAATGGGAAGAACAGAGAGTAAAAGAATGGCCGTGGAATGTGAAAAGAATTTAAAATACTAATTCATAAAAATCTGCAAAAGGGGTTTACACGGAACTTCCCTCGCCCGAATTTGATTAATTTAAAAATAAAAAAAAATGTAGTCCGCTGAGATTCGAACTCCGCGCTCCGAAGCGAATATTTCGAGCCAGTGTTTTGTCCACGGCTAGAATAATTGAGCCACGGGCTTGTTCGAATTGAACTAGTTTCTGCTGCGTTATAAAAACACCATACTATTCTGTCCCATTTGTGATGTTGACTCTGTGTTTTTTAGGTCTCATTTTCTCCAATGATAAAGCTCGAGCTATGTGCAAATTATTGCTTTTATCTTTTGCAAATAAAAAATTCCTTCGTCTTTTAGATGAAGGAAGTAAAAATGCAGTCCACTGAGTTTCGCACTTCTCGTTTCGCTGCTAAAATAATTGAGCCACGGGAGCGCCCGAAGTGGACGAGTTTCTGCTGCGTTATAAAGCACCATACTATTTTGTCCAATTTGTGATGTGTACACTGTATCTATTGGGTCTCATTATCACCAATGTTAAAGTCTGAACGATGTGGAAATTATTACGTGTATCTTTCTCTTACAAAATTTTATTTTTTAAGGTGCTCACCCTGTATATATTTATTCGAAATTTTCTCTTTTATGCCAGGTACACATATAATATGCATACAAAATATCGGCTTCCTCCAACAAATAGTTTTTAAGTTATACCACCAACAGACAGACAGACAGACACACAGACAAACAGACAGACGGAATTTAGAAAACCTGTTTTTCGTCATCTAGGGACCCTGAAACGTGAAGATCTGAAGAAATCTCGGTAGATGATTTTTTCGTGATTACAACACCTCCTTCGCCTTTTAAACGAGGGAAGTAAAAAAGGGGAAACAAACGATCTGATATAATTATAGAGCAATTTACTCTTCAGCTACAAGCTCTAAAATATACGCAAGACAAATAGCAAAAAGGCTACGAGATGCAATAGCAAATAAATTAGAAAATAAACAAGCCAATTTTAAACCAAATAAATAATGCAGTCACAGCATTTGTATTTTAAGAAAAATAATAAACAGATCCATTAAAAATCTGTGAATGGGTTTACACCGAACTTCCCTCGCGCGAATTAGATCAATTTGCAAATTTAAAAAAAAACTGTATCCCTCTGGGGTTTGAACCCGCCGCCTCTGCATTGCGATTGTAACCGCATCTGCGTAGCGATCTTAACCGCATCGATAATTCGAACTGCGCCATCCAGCCTTATTGAAATGGGTGCGGCGCGGGCCTCTAACGGAACGGTCCTATTGCTGAAACGTTTCGACTCTTTTGTTACATTATCCTGTATCTGTTAAGTCCTATTTTCGGAAAGTATAAAGCCTGACCTATGTGAAAATTATTACTTCCATCTATTTCAAAATTAACGCAAAAATAAACAAAATTTTATTTTTAAGGTGCTCACCCTGTATATATTTGTCTGAAATTTTCACGGTTTTATGCCAGGGATATATATAATGTGTATGCAAAATACCATCTTCCTCCGACAAATAGTTTTTGAGTTATACAGCCAACAGGCAGGCAGACAAACAGACAGACAGACAGTCAGGCAGAATTGAGAAAACCTGTTTTTCGTCATCTAGCGACCCTGAAACGTGAAGATCTGAAGAAATTTCGGAAGGTGATTTTTTAGTGATTACAATACTTCCTTCGTCTTTCAGACGAGAAAAGTGAAAAAGGAAAAGAATATATATAATGTTCATTCATCTTAACTCAGAATTTGACACATAAACTAACCAGAAATTTGGAAATGCTGAAAACTTCTAAATATTGGTTGAAGTAATCAGGAATGCATATGAAGGAACGTATGACATAATTCAAACAAATGGAGAAAGATCGGAGAAATTCGAAGTTAAATGAGGGATAAAAGAAGCAGACAGTAGGTAAGTATATGGAAATATCGGATATCGATATATCGATATTTATCGAATATCTTATATCGAAATATCGAATATCGATATTTATCGAATATTAATATATCGATATTTATCGAATATCGATATATCGAAATATCGAATATCCATATGTATCGAATATGAAAATGTATGATATCGATATTAATCAAATATCGTTGTTTATCGCTATCCCCATAATTATTGATATCGCCATAATTATCGATATCACCATATTATCGATAAATACATATACATATATCAAGATTTATGGAATAGCTGTCAAATTAGTAGTTTGCACTTGTCTAATCCAACTGTTGTCAGAAACTGGTCACCATGTAAATGTTCAGATTGGTTTACGATAACTTTTTGTATGTATACCGTATACCTTGTATCTGCGCATGTACAACATTCGCTTAATTTGAAGTGCCATAAATTCAATTTGTTTTAATAATCCTAATAATAATAGTTCATGATCTAAAATGATCTACTATGTTATTTTACATATTGACCTATTGTAACCACGCAGAACAAGATTTTACATTTATAAATTGTCTTTTCAAAAAGCGATATGAATATGGGTGCGCTAAAAACGACATTTCTATTAACTATTAGGTAATCTTTAAAACATTCGAGTGCTGTATAAATATTTTTAAACCTAATTTTTTGCGTTGCCACACTATTCATCTAAACTGAATTTGGCTATTCAGAAACTAAAGTTATAATTACGCATTGATTGTGTGTACAGTTGTACATCTCATGTTGCAGAAAAATAAATACCTAATATTTGTTATGCTTTACTTGTGTAAGACATATAATTAGCAAGATAGAAATATACTTTAATTATTCACATTTTTTAACACATATTTTAATAAGTACAATTTATTTTCTTAAAATAATGCAATACAATATAATAACATTGATAACAATATAAAGTATATTCGTACTCTGAATTTAACACGTATTGCATTTTGTAACTTTTAAATAAGAACTTCCTGTAAAGTCCCTAAATTTAAAAATATTGTGCAAGTCTGCAGATTTAATTTGCGTGGAGAAATCCTTTTCGGGCGTTTTTTGTTTATGCTACACTTTTTTCGCATCGGGGAATTCTACATTATATTTGATAGTCAGCACTCAACAGTAGGGCTAGGCGATATATCGATAAATATCGATATTATTTCCATATCGATATATGGGAATATCAGATATCGACATATCGATATATCGAATAACGATATTTTTATCGAATATCGATATTTATCGAATATCGATATTTATCGAATACCGATATTTATCGAATATCGATATTTATCGGTATTTTTAAGATATTTATCGATATATTGATATATGGGAATATCAGATAGGGACATATCGATATATCAAATATCGATATTTTTATCGAATATCGATATTTTTATCGAATATCGATATTTATCGAATATCGATATTTATCGGTATTTTTAAGATATTTATCGATATATTGATAAATATCGATATATCGATAAATATCGATATAATTTTGATATCGAATATCGATATGTAAATTTTAATATCGCCCGTCCCTAGTGACGGGGTGAAATTCTACATAGCAGCTTTTTGCCACGCGTTTAACTAAATTTTGAATATTTAACAATTTGTATGTACAGTGTGACAAAAACTGCTATTTTTCCGCCCCATTTCGAAAAAAGCAGAAGAAGTGCATTTGTCCTGTGCCAAACTTTTAAGCACTCGCGAAAACAATTTTGATTCTCAGAAAATTCATGGCTTTGAGAAGGATTTTAGATTATCTGCAACCTTGCAGGGCAAGATTTTTCATTCAGTATAAAAATATAACATGTATTTCAAATCTATTGACTTCTGATGAAATTATGATTTACACTGTTGGCAGCGCCTAGATTGGTCATAGTTCGTCCAGCGCGCAGCGACATACAGAAAACGACTGCTGTACACTAGTATGTGCAGTATGATTCTTTAGGCCTCATTCATATAAACCGAACAGTAGGGCTAGGCGATATATCGATAAATATCGATATTATTTCCATATCAATATATGGGAATATCAGATATCGACATATCGATATATCGAATATCGATATTTTTATCGAATATCGATATTTATCGAATATCGATATTTATCGAATACCGATATTTATCGAATATCGATATTTATCGGTATTTTTAAGATATTTATCGATATATTGATAAATATCGATATTATTTCCATATCGATATATGGGAATATCAGATATCGACATATCGATATATCGAATATCGATATTTTTATCGAATATCGATATTTATCGAATATCGATATTTATCGAATACCGATATTTATCGAATATCGATATTTATCGGTATTTTTAAGATATTTATCGATATATTGATAAATATCGATATTATTTCCATATCGATATATGGGAATATCAGATATCGACATATCGATATATCGAATATCGATATTTTTATCGAATATCGATATTTTTATCGAATATCGATATTTATCGAATATCGATATTTATCGGTATTTTTAAGATATTTATCGATATATTGATAAATATCGATATATCGATAAATATCGATATAATTTTGATATCGAATATCGATATGTAAATTTTAATATCGCCCGTGCCTAGTGACGGGGTGAAATTCTACATAGCAGCTTTTTGCCACGCGTTTAACTAAATTTTGAATATTTAACAATTTGTATGTACAGTGTGACAAAAACTGCTATTTTTCCGCCCCATTTCGAAAAAAGCAGAAGAAGTGCATTTGTCCTGTGCCAAACTTTTAAGCACTCGCGAAAACAATTTTGATTCTCAGAAAATTCATGGCTTTGAGAAGGATTTTAGGTTATCTGCAACCTTGCAGGGCAAGATTTTTCATTCAGTATAAAAATATAACATGTATTTCAAATCTATTGACTTCTAATGAAATTATGATTTATACTGTTGGTAGCGCCTAGATTGGTCATAGTTCGTCCAGCGCGCAGCGACATACAGAAAACGACTGCTGTACACTAGTATGTGCAGTACGATTCTTTAGGCCTCATTCATATAAACCGAACAGTAGGGCTAGGCGATATATCGATAAATATCGATATTATTTCCATATCAATATATGGGAATATCAGATATCGACATATCGATATATCGAATATCGATATTTTTATCGAATATCGATATTTATCGAATATCGATATTTATCGAATACCGATATTTATCGAATATCGATATTTATCGGTATTTTTAAGATATTTATCGATATATTGATAAATATCGATATTATTTCCATATCGATATATGGGAATATCAGATATCGACATATCGATATATCGAATATCGATATTTTTATCGAATATCGATATTTTTATCGAATATCGATATTTATCGAATATCGATATTTATCGGTATTTTTAAGATATTTATCGATATATTGATAAATATCGATATATCGATAAATATCGATATAATTTTGATATCGAATATCGATATGTAAATTTTAATATCGCCCGTGCCTAGTGACGGGGTGAAATTCTAAATAGCAGCTTTTTGCCATGCGTTTAACTAAATTTTGAATATTTAACAATTTGTATGTACAGTGTGACAAAAACTGCTATTTTTCCGCCCCATTTCGAAAAAAGCAGAAGAAGTGCATTTGTCCTGTGCCAAACTTTTAAGCACTCGCGAAAACAATTTTGATTCTCAGAAAATTCATGGCTTTGAGAAGGATTTTAGGTTATCTGCAACCTTGCAGGGCAAGATTTTTCATTCAGTATAAAAATATAACATGTATTTCAAATCTATTGACTTCTGATGAAATTATGATTTATACTGTTGGTAGCGCCTAGATTGGTCATAGTTCGTCCAGCGCGCAGCGACATACAGAAAACGACTGCTGTACACTAGTATGTGCAGTACGATTCTTTAGGCCTCATTCATATAAACCGAACAGTTGTGCATCGACTCTTTGAGGTATTTTACAATGGTAAGTTTGCCCTTTTGTTTTATTTGCTTAAAAAAGCCTAAAAGTTTTGAAATAACAAATTTTTGGGATGTGATATAGTGGGTTTACAGGCTTTAGAATATGTTGCTCGACAATGGGTTACAAAATGTGTATTTGTTTTAGTAGGTACTCAATAACTTTTCTCTCATTGCAGAACATAATTTTGAATTCAAATGTGTATAGGTATGCATTTTGTATGTTAAGCAATTCCTGTAGTTTGGGGCCTAGCGATGAAGCTTTTTCCTTTGACAGGACACGTGTCGGAGGGAAATTCTTCTGTATAGCAGCTTTTTGCGTACGTTTTAAGAACATTTTAGATATTTACCAATTTGTACAGTGTGGCAAAAACTGCTATTTTCGGATCTATTTCGGATTTTCAAGAACGCGCAAGATACGCTTTCCAGTTGAGTAATATTTGTTGAATAGTTGTAGTATACATGCAATAAGCTTTGTTTTTAAGTCGACCATGTTTTAACAACAGTCATTCATTGATGTTTTGATTTTCTGATATCTGAGCGTCGGGTTAACTAGTTGACTGTATTTAATTACTATAAGCAGCGTACGTGAAAAAAAATGTTTAGTAATACAGGGATGCGATCACTTCCCGATAATATAATTTTCTCCTGAACTTTCTCAAATTTATGTGATGTAACGACCGGAAATTTTCTAGAAACAATAATAAAGACAAAGTGCTTATCTTTTTATTCAATTTGAGATATTTAATTGTATGTAACTATAGCTCTTGCTGCAAAAACATGTTCGCAAATTACTATATCGAACGAGGTAAATATCACAATTAACAAAATTGTTCCCGAAAATTCTAAAACATACCAATAATCTGCATAAGGATTCTTTGCCTTTCGCCACTTGCTTGGTTTCAAATACACCGCCACCTTTTCTTATCATTAAAATCATATTTTGGTTGTAGTATTGCCGATTTGTAGATAAGATAACAGTTTTTCAAAGCAATGGTGTAAATACAATGTTTGATGGACTGGAATAAAATTCCTCCTTGCAGGGAAAAGCTGGGCTTGAATATCATTTGGAAAATTATATTGCTGTTCAGGGCGATTACGTTAACAAATAAATGTTGATTCAGGCGTCTTGTTCGTTTCTTTAATATTTGGCTGCGAATACATTGATCATCCCTCGTATGCTCCACCACGTTACTATTATCGCTGTTGTTGTAATATTTTAACTGTAGGAAGAGAGATTCTATTTAAAAATTTTGATCGTAACTAGAATAGTTCGGGTACTCTCTAAAATGGTATTTTGCGCATTCTTATAGATTTTAAAATTCAAAAATTCTGTCAAGAATAGAGAGGTATAAAGACATGCAGTATTGTATAAGTAAAATTAGACAAAAAAAAACTGCTGACAATGAAACGCGTGTGTTGCTAAAATTATTTTTGTCTAGAATTTTGTTTATAAGCGTCTATACGAGGTATATCAGAAACCGTTAATCAAGTTAGACAGTTCCCATCAGTTTTGCCGTTTAAAAATGTTTTTATGGCATAAAGTTTTCAGTATATATTTTTTTCAAGGTAGTAAAAATTGGGGATGGGCCCATTCCTAGAACAAGACTTTTTATCAATATCCTGAACATAGTTAATTAACTTAAATATGCGCTATTAGAAAACATAGCGGGTAGCGGGGGCCCAAGAATTAGTAGTTTTGTTTTCATGTTATTATGAATCGTAAAGAAGCAGGTGGTTTTATCTGTATAATCGCCAACCATAATGATTCATAAATCATATCATTTCGAAACTATGCACATGCCAACCGCCGTTTATCTAATAGGAGAAATGTGTTTATGAAACTGATGGCTACTATCAGCGAGGTAGACGTAACACAAACATATACAGAAGAAAGTATGAAATAATGATTACGCTGGCGAATACTTTTGCTAAATAGCGTCCATTGAAATTTGGGCGACATTTTGGGGAAATGGATTAATTTTTTGTCTTGCGATGCATTTGATTCAATAATTTTAGATCTAATAATTCTGTTTACAGAAGCATTTTAGATTATTTGTCTGTACATTTTTCGTGAAAACTTAGGGCTATATAAAATAGCACCAACATTCGCTTAAACAATATTTTAAAGAAATGGTTTTAAGTAAAACCCCCAGTAACGGATCAAAATATAGGCACAAGCGTTTTCAACAATATATTTTATACAACACAATTTTTAAAAACTCGAGCCTTCAATAATGTCAATAAATCAGTTGCAAAATACGACCTGTTTCAACCACATTTTGCAAAATTTTTTTTGTTTTTTAAGGAATTAAAATTAAACATTAAAACCGTAGTACTATCAATGTAAAATAGAAAGAAATACAATATTATGTTAAGAACATTTACAGAAGCCAATTTCTGTGTCTGGCCTTTATTTCCCTGTATAACGCTGGTTAAGTTGATTATTATTAAGAATTATTTCTAATAAGATGAGTCACAAGAAATATATAAATACTATGTAAAATCTTTCCATGAACTAAATTTGTTTCTCAAAATTACGATTCTAAACATAGTGCTTTGAAAACCCACATGGCGTTTCATATTAATTCTTCAATTTTCAATTTAATTTTTGTACACGGCAACATGCCCACTTTCATTTATAAATAAATCTCGGGATGTTATCAACGTCATACTGATGAATTTCTATTACCTGCCGTTTCATTAAGGAATTCTAGTAAGCAAATACAATACGCCAATACAGAACAAAACGTGTCTTAAATTAAGAATCTGCGTAGTGTACATATATATCTTTCGACCTGCTCATAGTTCAATGAATTTCCAAAATTGGACTAAATAGAAATAAACGTGGGAAAGTGCATTATTTATGACTAAGTAGGATATTTTACTTTAAAATTTTGCACTTTTGCCGTATTGCTATGTACATTACCTTAAGCGTAAAAAGGCAAACGAAAACCCCCAGAACAAGCTTAATATTATTTTTATTTAACATTGTTTTCCCAACGCGTATTCACCTTGCACTTTTTGTTGCTTTTTATACTTAACATAAACAAACTAACATTTCGAAATTATTTTATTTGACAGGTGAAACAAAACCAAGTTGGCTTGTACCAAAGCGATAAGGAGGATCCATTGAAAACAGTAAAAGTTGCCTAATCTGTGGCATGCTTTATGTTGACATACAACTGTCAATTTTTTTAAATTTTTAAATTTACTTTTCAACATTTGTTTAATTTATCCAATTTTTATTTCAATGTTACCTATCAATTTAATGTATAAATTTGTATTAAACTATATATTTGTGTAGCTTATTAGACTGTGTTAGCCACATGAACTAATAATTCAGTTAAGTGTAGTTCAAATGTACTTAGTTTTATAAAGTATAATGTACACAGTATTTTTCATGGGCTCCCGCGATCAATTTTATTTTTGATCGCTCTGCGCAAGTCTATTGGCCAATGCCCTAAATGTAAGGGATTATGATTGGCTCAACATTAAATGAATTATATTCTAATAAACACATAGATACTTATGCTGGAACATGTTTATTTTTCGAAAACATGTATCTCAAAATGTTTTAAAATAAGTTTACATATGTCACCAAAGAAACTATATGCAACCCCTCCACATTTTGTGATTAAAATGCAAATTTTCTAAATATCGTAGAAAAATTGATCGCTTAGCTGCATGTTTCTCGAAAACCTAATCGTTGTATGAGGAAAATATAGAAATTATTTTCTGTGTATTCAAGCAATAGATTTAAAAAATGTAATAAATAAAAAAACATTTGAACTAAATAGAAAAGAAAACTACGAGAAGTGAAAAAACATCTTTTTTATATATAAACAACGTATTACTTTTTAATTAAATATATTTCAACAACTTATTATCCATCTTAAAACACAAATACGCGTATACTATTTATTTTTCGATCGAAGATCGTACCCCGACCGTAGTGACATTCAGTTTGCCCTCGGTTTATATGACCTGAAATTGTCTTTGTGTATTTATTTATTTTAATTATTTTACAAGCTATAGTCATTTTTAGAATAAATCCAAGCTCATAAACTTCTGTATTTTGGAATTGTGATATTCTATATACAAATTTTAGATCTAGATGTACCTTGCTTAGGTTTTTTATAATTTAATTTTATAGCTATGTCAAAGCGTGCAGCAGTGATTTAAAAAATCCACGATTTAATGGATTACCGTAATTCCTACTACCAAACAAACACTTTAAAACCTCATTAGACTGACTTTATGCAGGGGTGTTTGAGGAAAATAAATTAATTTTTGACTTTTTTTATCAGACCGCCTGAACAGATATGCATTGTTAAGCAACAATATTTAAAATATTTGCCAGAATACCATATATGTTATCATCAGGGTTGGTGATATAAAAGAATTTACGACTAGGGGAGGCTCATATAAAACTAATGATGCCATTACGACACTTTCCCATACTCTAAAGAAAACATTGTGATATATTTCAGATATTTTTTATTTAGTAATTTTTAACGTAAGACAAATTCATAATGCAAATCACTTTAACAGCTATAATCAAAACTATTTGCTATAACGAACCAGACAGGCGACTCATTCATTTCTCCCACGTTTAGTCAGATGTTTTTTTAAACTTCGCTTATCGGCATACAGCAATGATACAGCTTTTGTTATTATCTTTGCACAGGAATAATCGTAATACGATTTACGCCTACGAATTTGCAGTTCCCACCATGGCAACCAGTCAAATTCGATATTACGAGTATTAGTAACGGGAGGGTTAATAACGTCTCATTATTTTTCGAAGATGACTGTTGTCTGTGGTCTAGGGTGTCGTAAATCAGCCTTCGTCAACAGGCTATAGAAATTGTCTTTTCCACAGGTTTCAAAGTGTACCATTTTCACAGTACAATTTTGTAGCATTTTTCAAAATGTTTCAATATTTCCATTTTTTAAATATTTCTAATTTGAACCAAAATTACCTATATAAAGAATATGTAAGTATTGTTTGCTTAATTGAGCAAAAACAGCTTTTAAAGTATCATTCATATTGCTATAGTCATATTTAATGACGGAAGCATGATTAATTAGAAAATTTCATTTACAACGTGCATAACGAAATTTCCTAGTACTCCCTATAACTATAGTTGTTTTAAGAGGTTTCTGGATTAATGCGACCTTGATTGCCTACTCTTTTAGTGCAATGGGTAACGCCACTTGCAGGGATAAATTATAATCGCCTATTGATTATTGTATTCGATTAACGCAGTTTCGTGTTGCCTAATGCGTTCGCGTTCGCTCAAATTAATCCTGTTAATTAGGGCAGCCTGTATTATGAGGATATCTGTGACACGACATATCGCCCCGTTTGTGCTACTAGTTTTTATTGCTTTTGCAAAAAATTAAAACAGAAATAGTGGAGAAATCACTGAAAAAATTATATGTAATTTTTGAAATTGAAATCAATCTTGTGGAAATAATGTTTAATCTACTAGATTTAGAATGAACGCTTGCTGACAAACATATTTTTTTAGCTCTGCCCTTAAAAAATTGGCGTTTATTACTTATATATACCTACTGTTCGTTACTGGTCATTGCTTTAATATTTTTTATAATCAGAAATTAAGGTTCATAAATGGTCATTTGTAAAATGTTTTTTTTTATACTGAAATTGGTATGATTTGAGAATGTTCGTATTAGACGGTGATACAGAAAATATTTTTTAATACAAATTCTAAGCTACAGCTGTTTTCAGCACAATTCTGAAATCGCTTCAGTCTTGTAATGAGGTTCCTCCCAATGCTGCTATATGCTATATGGTTGATGCGCTGATGCCATTATGAATGATTTGCATAAGTCTCTATATTTCTTAATTATCTAATTTTCTGAAACATAATTTAATGCGTCTAATGTTTCAAACAATTATAGCAGAGCATATTCTCAAGCGACAAAACCAACAGTAGATTTTTTGGCGTTGGTGGCAATATAGATTTCACCGATTTATGAAATGAACTTGTTTAAATGTTTTCCTTATTTTATTTGTAAGATTACATCACCAAACTGACTTCTAAAAATTACTCCATATAAATTTTTACAATTTGATGGTTATTTATTTGCTACTTTTGACGCAAGGCGAATTAAAAAACCATTATGTGGGAAAATTAATTTTTTATAAGTACGAAAGTAGAATTATTATGTATCATAAATGTCGTGTAGCAGTTGCCGTGAAAGAGATAAGCAGAACAACAACTCCCCCCCCCCCCCCGGGGGGCGTATGCGGCAAGAGGCGCTAAAATAGCACTGGGAAAAAAGAATTGCTTTCGTATTAATTAAAAAACTACTACATAAGCGGGAGATTTAAAAAAAAATTAATTAGTAATATTAACGATTTTATCTTAAATCTAGCTAATTAAAATAATGAGGTGAAATCCTCAACAACTGATAAACACCGCCACCACGTAAAGATGCGAGAACAAGCGAATAACAATAATAATAATGTTTATTTCCAAAAATAAAATAAAAGTAATAATCTGTCTGAGCAGTGACGTAGGCGGGAGGGGAGCGCTCAAAGGGCTGAAGCCCCACCCGAAATCTAAAAAAAATTTGTCCCTTACTTGTTTAGAATGAGATTTGACAATTGAACTGTGTGTAGCCTGAAACTTTTACACCAAATTGGCAGTGTAGAGTGTAGATAAAGATAGCGAAAAAGATTATGAAAATGAGGAAGAAGTAGATGATTAAATTAAATTGAATTAATTTTTAAGCACACTTACGTTATAAGTGCAATTTTTATATTTTTTCATGTAGTTTTAGCTTAACTATAGTGACTGTTATTTTTATTTACACATTTAAGAAATTGGACATGAATACATTTTTACAAATGTTCATTTTTGTCCTTAACACTTGAAAACCCTAATTTTGCATATAGCTTACACTTTTACCCTTTGCGAAAATAGGCGCAGTTTCAACTCAACAGATACAGGGCAAACATGAAAAATTACTTCTGTGTATTCTTACTTTATCTCAAATTTGTTAGAGAAAAAATAATAGTTTGCATATAGCTTAACCTTTTATCTTTGACGAAAATTCGTACCTACATTTTTTATCCAATAGATAGAGGGTAAACAACAGATTTCTAGTTTCAAAACTTCACTTGCGAGGAAAGTTTCGTGTAAAACCACTAAAATTTTGTTTTCTATTCCTGTATTTTTTAATTTGTGTTTTATTTTGTTATTTTAACATTTAGTTGTTTATTTTTTAAACTTGAATTAACACTGTTGGATTTGTTTCTCAATACCTACCTGTTTTTTAAATGCATTACATCATCTAATATATACGAAAATAATTACAGAATTCATACAGTAAAATCAGAATTAGTATCTTTAGTGCTAAGGGGCGCAAAATTGTTGGCTTGCTACATGAAATTTTGCCTAGTTACGGCCCTGTTTAGATTGTATTATTGTTATTCCAAAATAACAATGGAAATAGGCCATCTGTGTCAAAGAAAAGAAACTTTCTGGCGCGAAGAACAGGCGAAGAGCTGCCCAAAACATAAGCTTGATTTTCAAGCGTGGCTTCAGCCAAAACGTGGCAAAGGTAACAATTTCAAACAATTTCTTTTTTCATATTTCACATTAATCTATTCAGTTATATTGAATCATACTGTGTGGTGAAATGCATCAACGTTTTCACATTTTGGTAGGCTAAACAGACTGAATAAAGTACATTCTAAAATTAGCCAAAAATAAGTGAGCAAATGTTATTTATTTTTAAACTCTACACATTTTTCTAAGTGATTCTTTTTCTTAATTGTTTGCAGACCGTTTAGGCTTATGAAAATAAATGCAACTGTTTACCGTGAGTACTTCGTTTTTTATAATCAATTTTTTTAATGCTAATGTCAGCGATATCCGATATACCTCATTCACTGTTGTCGGTGACTACACTATTTCAGATTCTGATGATAATATTCATGATAGCACCAGCGACCCTACTTCTAGTCGACTTAACTTTGATAAGAATCAGAAAGCATCTTAAACGACATAAGAAAGGCCCAATAACATATTATTCTCAGGGTATTGTAGATAAACTTATTGAAATTATGGTGAATCGAATGAAATCAAATATTGTAGCAGCTATCATCAAAGACTCAAAATAGTACTCAATTTTATTTGATTGTACTCCTGACTTAGGCCATGTCGAGGAAATGTCAGAAGTGATTCGTTATGTAGTTTATCAAAAAACTATTCTTTACAGCTCGAAGAAGGATAACTTATCAATTTATCATGACTGTAGGAGGCAATCCTACAATAAATGTTCAAACATGAGTAGAAAAGTAAAAGGTAGTCAAGCTACAATTTGTGAGTTAAATGATTTGGCAGTAGGTATTTAGTCCTTGTGCTGCCCATAGTATAAAAATATTACTGGTGTGAACGCAAATGGCATTGTTCCTAAAATGCATACATTTTTTGGTGTGGTTTAGAGTCTTTCTTTTCATGCTTCATTTCTCATGCACAGAAGGTGTCAAAATGTTGCCTTGCCCTGGGCGCCAAAAATTCCTAGATTCAGTTTTGAATGGAAGGTTTGAAAAACACAAGGATACAAATTTATCGAAGTAAATATTAGTCGCATTACCTTCACTAATATTGGGTGGCTCTAAATTGACAACCTGGACAAATCAACCCTCCAAAGGCGTGTTGCATAGAAAAAGGAACTGCTGTTATTATTAAATATTAACCATTACACAATACTTCATCATCTCATACCTATTACCTGTAAAAAACCCGTCTAGCTTTCTTCAAGGTGCTAATCAACATGGTAGAATGATGAAGAGAATTACAATTAACTCAGTAAGAATGTTTGATAAAATTGGATCTTTTCAGGAAGAAGATTCTAATACAAGTTCCTCGAACTCCAGTTCATCAGATGCTTCTGTTGGCAACACCGAGATGAATAAAGGCAGCACATCAACTGACCCAGCTATTGCAGAGGAAAGAGGAAAAACACCGAATCGGGTAAGATACACACCCACTCTTATCGATTATTTATAAGCTAAATCAATTCGAAAGCAAACAGTAACTAAGAATATTTGATAAAGGCTTTAATAAAAGTGAATCTTTTCAGGAAGAAGATTCCAAAAAAAGTTTAGCGAGCTCCAGTTCATCAGATACTTCTATTGACAACACCGATATAAATAGGAGACTAATGTCAACAGACCCAGCTATTGAAGAAGAAGGAGCAGCCCCCAATGGGGTAAGATAAGCACTCACTCATATCTGTTATTATGATCTAAACCAATTCGAAAGCAAATAATAACTTTGATAAAATTGGATATTTTCAGGGAAAGGCTTCCAAGACGGGTTCTTCAAGTTTCAGTTCATTCGATGTTTCTGTAGACAAGCTAGAGAAGAATAGAGACCTAACAGTAACCGACCCAGCTATAAAAGAAGGAGAAGAAGAAGCCCCCAATGGGGTAAGAAACCCACTCATTGTTATTTGTTATTTCTAAGCTAAACTAATTCGAGAGTAATGAATTTGATAAATTTGGATATTTTCAGGGGCAAGTTTCCAAGACGGGTTGCTCCAGCTCCAGTTCATTAGATGCTTCTGTAGACAACCTAGCGAAGAATAAAGACCAAGCAGTAACCGATCCACCTATGAAAGGAGAAAAAGAAAAAGCTCCCAATGGGGTAAGATACACGCTGATTCTTATTTGTTATTTATAAGTTAAACCAATGCCAAAGCAAACAGTAACTAGGAATGTTTGAATAAAACTTTGATAAAATTGAATCTTTTTAGCAGCAAGATTCCCAGGCAAGTTCCTCGAATTCCAGTCCATCAGATGCTTATGTTGATCACATGGAGAAGAATAAGGCCAAAACCCCAACAGACACAACTATTAAAGAGGGAGTGGAAGAAGAGCCCAATCAGGTAAGATACACCTTCACTCTTATCCGTTATTTATAAGCTAAACCAATTCAGAAGCAAATCAAACTATGAAAAATTGCAAATAAGCTTTTAACCCGAATTGTACCTACTAATTTTCCTTTAGGCGGTAAAGTTAAAAAAGGTTTTTATTCAAGCAATGAGTAATTTTTGTTATTATTAGTACATACAAATAATTTCAGAAAAATTATACATCTGAAAGAACTCACGCAATCATTGCTTAATGTCTTCAATGTACAAATTTGGATTTAAAAAATCAGGTGACTGCACTTTAAATGGCATGAATTTAAAATAGAAGTGAAGCGTTTTCAGCTGTTATTGCCATTTGAAACAATGGCTAAAAGTAATTGTTCTACAGTATCCTGTTAAAACTACATTTTCAATTAGTGTCGTTCCGTTTCACTTATAGTCGGGAGGCAGTAATCTTTTTTGGTACTTATTTTCCCAGTCAGTATTTTAGGTTATTTTGATTTAGTTAATGATGCTTTTTGAAGATTTGCAAGTCTGGCTATTGATTCTGATGGGTCGAGTCAGGGTAAAGGTTTAAATAATTATAAAATAAGTACATTAGTTGGACTTATTTCCCAGTAATGAAACTTTGTGTACAAATAAACATTACCATGACAGTCAGTAAAAAATTAGTCTGGCTTATCTCCGGATATGGAAAATCAGTCTGGTAGGGCATAAGTGAGAAAAATAAGTGATTTCAGAGTACTTATTTTCTCAGGTCTGTAATTTTGTCAGGAGATAATATTCATTATAACATAATAAATAATAACAGTCCTGGTTGCCATTGTGCATCACCAAACCCTTGCCAGACTCATGTAAAGAAGCGCGACTAGGCGATGCAGAAGCGACCGGTGTATGAAGACCGTGTGGAAAAACCCGCCTTTGTTAGTAAGAAAAAATAAAAATTTTGTCTTGTGTTCTATTACCTCTGTGTACAACTTAAATATCTCAATTGTCGTAATCTCATACAAATGTCAATTGTTTTAAAAATGTAAAAAACCGAGTTTTTGCCCGTGGGCTTCGTATAGCAACATAATGACAAGAATATAAAATAAAATAAAATAAACAGTGTAGCCTAATAAGACCTATACCTCATTTTGACAGGCCATAATAACCGCTGGCCCTGAACTGTAAAACAAAATTGGACTCAATTTTGTCACTTCAACAAGTAATTGAAAGAAGTACAATCATAAAATATATAAGGTTTGCAATGGTGAAAATCATTTTCCTACAAAAATCATACAAAAAGGTTTGATATGGTTTGACTAACAAATCCTTATTTTCATGTAGGTGATGATTATGATTATGACAGCTCTTCGTATGACGAAAATCAGTGATGATGATGATGAAAATGCATCAGTATCAACTGACGACGAAAATTATTGCGATGACCTCCATGAGGAACATGACACACAAGAACAGACACAATAATTTTAATTTCCTTCATGTATATATCAAAAATAATAAAAACGTTTTTTAATTAAATGTAAATACTATTTACACTGTTTTTTGATACATTTTTGCATTGTCCTGAAACATTTATGTCATTGTGTCTTTTCGCTGATATAATTAAGGTATATATTGTAATGATGTAAGTAATTTACAAAATTAACAACTTTCATTGGCCTGGTGGAGCTTCGGTGATTCCGAATGGTTGCCAGACTTTTTTTTTATATTTAATATTGTGATAGTATACTCTGCCAAATTGTTAATACTACGAAATGGAAACTGTATTCCCTGTCTGAGCTCAGACGCCAAATGCACCGTTGCGGTCATTTATACATTACCAAGTTACGCTCCTTTATATGAGGCTGGTAGGACTTTCGTGATCGACAATGATAGCCACACTATTTTTATTTATTATGTCGTAATGCATATTATCACCTGATAAATTTTCAGGACTGGGAAAATAAGTCCAATTAGGGTACATTTTTTTTAATGCAATGACAGACTTACTTTCCATAGGCGCAGATTAGCCAGACTAATTTTTTACTGACTTTCATGCTAACAACAGTTAGTACAACGAGTTTCATGACTGGGAAAATAAGTACCCCTAGGTCACTAACCGAACCTATCGATTTCATCAGAAATGAATAGCCAGACTTGCAAATCTTCAAAAAGCACCATTAACTAAACCAAAATAACCAAAATACTGACTGAAAAAATAAGTACCGAAAAAAGTTCACTGCCTCCCTACAATTTCATCATATTCGGTTATTTCTTTTCGATGCTCTCCTAAAAGCGCGTTACTTGAAATTATAGAAGAAAAGGTTTGGAAATATAATTTAACAATTTCTGTTCGTTGTTGAGCCAAATAACGCTCCATAACAAAATTCTGCATCTTTCTAATTTGATATAAAACTTGACTTTTGACAGTTGTCAAGAAATAACAAAGTTATAACAATACTCCATAGCTGGGTATATTTTCCGCACCCATTATCTGACACATCAACTGTTTAAATGAAATTGAAAAGTCAGCATATGTTTTTTTAATTAATTTTTTTCAAAATATTATTGGTTTTCTTCAATAAAACCTACAGCAAGCATATCGACTTCTTTTTTAAAGGTATTAAGTTTGGCTATATTACCTCAAATATAAATTCGTGGATAAGGATTGCGCTTGCTACGGTTCTTAATATTTTCATAGAATATATTTGAAATAATTTATAATAAATCTTTGCAGAAGGAAAAATCCACTAGAGATGAGTTGGGTTTAACCAGTTCATTTGATTGTTCTCAACTACTAATGAGGAAGAACCATCCAATGATGTAAGTTGCATACTGGCTCATGACTATCGTTTATCAATTCAATCAATCGAAAGCAAATATCGCAATAACAAAAAAAAATGCTAATAAACTTTCCATGAAGAATGTGTATAACAGACTTCGAATTGCCGACTAATTTATATCGAAGAGACACCTTTAAACCGTAGAAAGGCTATATAGCCTCTTTCTACAAATTTTTATTTTCGTTACAAAGCTAATAGAAATAATCCCCATCTGTTTGCATAATTCAACAAGTCTCTTTAGACAAAGCAGTGTAAAATTTTACAAGCTAGCTCTCTTGGATTTTAAAAAATATTTTCAGAAACAAAATGTTATATGGAAATAAGATTTTAACTACATTCATTTCAAAAGAAAAATATATTCTGAAACAGAACACAAGCATTTTTCCACATAATATTCAAACTATTTGTAATTGAAGTTACCTAGTTAAAATTTGAGCCTTTTCGGTTTTTACAAAAAAAAATCTTGAGCAGAAAATTTGAATCTAAAAATTTTAAATATTTCTAAATGTCTAGCCAGTGGTGATAGTTGTAATTTTTTTAACTCTTTAATTTTTGCATTATATAGGGAAAGCGGGATGACCCGAGCGATAGCAGCTCTAACATAATGGAGGTGGGAACTTCCGAGAATCTCGTCATGGCATCATCAGATGTAAGAAACGCACACTATTTTGGTTTTTTTGAATATTTAAGAATAGTCTTATTAATGATGTTAATGGTAAAGAAACAAAATGTGAATGGCGCTGAATTTAAGCCGAAAGAAACGAAAAAATATCTGCTTTTAATTACACATAACACAGCTATTTGCAAGAATTACACATTTTATATTTGATTTATCATTACACTATTTTTTGGGTAACTTTTATTTACTAATGTTTTTTATAAATTGTAGGAATCAGAGATTCATTTGCTTTCATTTGCTATTACCCTCTTTTAGTATCTACAGAGACGCGAAAGAATACTGAAAACCACCTGAAGATGTAATACAGGCAACCCATTTAACACTGTTGACAATGATGTTTGCAAAAATATATCTGACAGAAGCAGTAGCGTGACCCATATTAAAGAATTAACATATTATAGAAAGTTACTTACCCGATACAATTAAAAGTCACTAACTTAGCTCTAAATAGAACTGTTGTTGATGCAAGGGAAATGATGGGTCGCAAGTTTTAAAATTATTGCAACATGAGAATTCAAACAACACCACAAACGCCAATGCTCAGAAATGTCAAATTGCTGCTTGCATGACATTAAATTCGCTAAATGCCCAGGGTCATTAGTCACGTGGTTTTTAAACATTTAATGTCCCCATGCTTCGTAGGGTTGTAATTTCCCTCTTCCTTAATCTTGTTCTTTATCTGCTTTAAATGGTAACTGTACAATTTCTTGTATTAATTTTAATTTTAATGATTTGTAATATAAACAATACCTACATATACTATGAGTTTTTTCTGATTTAATAAAAACTATCTTGAGTAAACAATTTGGATCTGTAAATTTAATTTAAATTACTTTTAAATGTTCTGCGAGTAATAATGTAGTGATAATAGTTTCTAATTGTTTTAACTTATTATTTTTGTTATTTAGGGAAAACAGGATAATACGGTGAGCGACAGCAGCTCTATCATAATGGAGGCTTCAACTTCAAAAAGTCCCAAGACAACACCGCTCTCCAAAGGAAAAGCCCCATCGAATGTAAGAAACTCTATCTTGATTTTTAATAGTCTTCTTAATGATATTCCTATATAATAATGAAATGAAATACTACTGCCGTTGAATACAATTTAAAAGAAAAGAAAAATAGAATGCTGATATTAATTACACAAAATAAGTTACTTTCAGGATAATTTTGTTATTTAATATTTTTATAAATTGTAAGAATCAGAGATTCATTTGCTTTCATTTATTATTGGCCTCTTTTCTATCCACTGAGTCTGGGTGTACTCCACAGTGCACGCAATTTTTTATATATATTTTAAAGCGCTACAGATCTTGCTCCACCTACTCTAGCCATCTATTTCATGGTTTTCCTCTTCGTTTTGTATTTATGTTCTCACTTCTTGTCACTCTCCTGGCCGTTCTTTCTTCTGGTTGCCGTATTACATGTTCTAACCAGCGTATTCTTTAGGCTTTAATGCAATTCGTGATGTTGGGTTCTTCAAAGGATTCGTACAGCTTTCTATTTGTTCGTCTGAACCATTCCCTATTCACTTATTTTCATCCAAAAATTCTTCGTAGTATATGCCGCTCTCATACTTCGATCCTTTCCCTGTCCACCTTGTTCAACACCTATGTTTCACAGCCGTACAGCACTGTTGGACGCACAATTGTTTTATACACTCTCAGCTTTGCTTTATGTGAAATCACTTTTGAGTTTAGCACTGATCTTAGGCTTGTTGCACTCCGGTTTGCATTATTTATTCTCGCTTTTATTTCTTCACTGTTTCCACCGTTTTCGCTTATCACTGTATCAAGGTAGCTAAATTTTACTTTTGCAATTCATAATTTGCTCACCCCTTATTATTATTGTTAGCATGCACTCTTCCCTTTGTTGTTGTGTTGTGGATCCTATTATCAACTACTTGGTTTTCTGCTCGTTTATATTCAGTCCCACTGTTGCAGCCATTTTTCCCATTGTTCTTATAACATTGCTTAGTTTTTCTTTTGATCTTACAATTACTGCCAGATTGTCAGCATACGCTATGCAGTGATGTCCTTTGTTATATATTGTACCTTTGGTGTTTACTTTGCTGTCTCTGATCACGTTCTCCAAGACTAAATTAAATAATAGTGGACAGTGGGTCCCTTTATTTACTTTGAAATTCTCACTTTTGTTTCCATCTGCTTTATCTTACATTTCGTTCCACTCAGTGTCATTTTTACTAGTCTTATTATTTTTGGTGGTATCCAAATTCTTCCATTATTTCATATATTTTTCTCCTGTTTACTGAATCATACGCTTCCTTAAAGTCTAAGAATAATGTATACATCAGGGTTCTGCACTCATAGTATTTTGCTTGCACTTGTCTCAGTGTATGTATCTGATCTATTGTGGACCTTCCCGAAATGAAACCTCCGTGGTAATCCTGTATAATTCTTTCTGCCGATTCCGCTAACCTCGCTATTAAGCTTGATGCCACAACTTTGTATGTTACATGCAGGAGTGGGATCCCTCTATAGTTATGAAATTGTGATCTACTTTGTTTTTTAAGTATTGTGTATTAGTTGGCATTTCCTCCTTGTCCACACTTCCACTATTATTTCGTGAAATACTCTATGCAGCTCCCCCCCCCCCTCCCCCACACTTCTTATGAGCTCTGCTATCATCCCATTTTCTCCGGACTTTTGTTAGTCCTCATTTTTACTATAACTTCTTTTATTTCCTCTAGTTCTGGTTTCATTGTTTCTTCAGCTCTTATGGTAGGTTGGTTCACTGCGCCCCTTCTTCTGCTTGTTCCTCGTCATATAACATACTTCAAAAGTGCTGTACTCAACCTTGCATAATTTCCTCCTTCCCTCTTATCAGGTTTCCATCATTATCTTCATAGTAGTGGATTTTCCTTGATATCCTTTTTTCTTTTCTTAAATCTTGATAAAAATTTCGTACATCCTTCTATCTGTATTTCTCCTCTATATTTTCAGCTTTAACTCCATAAATTCTTTCTTCTTCTTTCTACAAATCCACTTTACTTTCCTTTGCTTTTCTTTATATTTGCTTCTATTTGGTTCTGTGGGGGTTTGCATCACCCCTAATCTAGCTACCAGCTACCCTACTTTCTTTTATTATTTTGGCACATTCTTCATCGAACCATCTCTTTTCTTTATTCTTTTTGTCTAGTTTAACTACTTCTATTGCTTCCCACATTGTTTCTTCTATTCTTTGCCGTTTCCGATTGATATCCATCTTCTCATTGATCTTCCCTACATTTCTTGATAAGGTTTTAACTAGTGCTCATTTTGTAGCTTTTTGGGATCCCATGTACTACTATTTTCCGAAACTTTGTTATTTTCTTCTGGCACACTTAGTTTTGAAATAGCTCTGACCATATGGTGGTCAGAATTCACATCTGCGCCATGGCAGAATTTTATGTCTTGGATAGTTTTTGCATGTTTAGTTTCAATAAAACTTAGATATAGATATTAACTGTTTTACAAGAACAAGAAGTTACTTTTGGTATAGAATTATAATAGACATCGAAGAAGTTTGTAGACCACATGATCACATACTATGGGCAACCCATTTAACATTGTTTCCAACCACGCTTACGAACTTAAATGTGATAAGCAGCAGTAGAGTGCACCAATTAAGGAAATGACATATTGTAGGAAGATACTTACCCCAAAACAATTCAAAAGTAACTTAGATCTGAATGGAATTTTTGTTGATGCAAAACCAATAGTGTCATAAGTTAGAAAATGAATGCAACATTAGAATTCAAAACTACATCACAAACATGTACTTAAAAACATCTTGTGATTTAGAACTTGTAATGTTGCTATTTTAATTTAGGTACTGGATAATTCACCGAAAAACAATTCACCAAAAGAAATATTTACCAAAAAACAATATAGTGCATGTTTTTTGGAATAATAATAAATTATTTTATTAATAATCAAAATTAACTATCTAACTTATTCACAATTTATCAAGACTTTGTTTTTATGTTTCATTTCTTCTTCAGTAATGAAATTTGTAGATAACTTCTCTCATTCACCTGCATACTAGTTTTTAACGACCGCGATTAAGATTTAAAACTCTAAATTTCCTGTTAATTTGTATGCTTTCTTAGGTAGTATAGCGCAGAAGTTAATTATTAATGTAAAATGAAGATTTTCATTTGAAAAGTAAAAGTATATAGTGTTACTGAAATAGTTCATTATAATATTCCTTCCTCTTTTGGTGAACTTCCTTTCGGTGAATTGCTCTATCAATTTCTCCTAGAAATTTAATCGAAAAAGTAACTACATAAAAGATTAGTGAAAAGTAATTTCTATTTTATAACCGAACAGTAGCAGTTTGAACATTTTTAAGCATAAAATGCGATATTAATGTTTTACAGAGGAAAAGCCTTCTCCTAAAGCGCTCATACATGAAATCCACTTTTTTAGTAAGTGTTTCTATTTATATTTTAATTTTGAGTTTAATCTCATAAAATAATTATAATACCAATTTAACTGAATTGATCTACATCTATTACTAAAACGAGCAATTAAATGAAAACATTTTTATGCTTATAACTGACAACTGCTTATTTTTAATGCGATAATTCAAAATATTGGTGTTTTGTTAGAGAACAGTGGAAGATCAGAATATATTTTAAATTATTTGTTAAGTTTAGTTTTTTAGTGGATCACTACATGCGGTGAAAATCATTTGGTACCTATACTTACTTTTCTTTTCAATTTTTACAGGTGGCCAAATCGGTGCCAAGAAAACGAAGATCGAGCAGTGAGGCAAGTGACATTTATTATCATTTCCTACTGAATATAGTTTAAAAATTACATTACTAAATTGTTTAAATTAGATATTTTACACAGGGTGTATACAAATTGGCGCAACAGCTCCAGGTAGCGGTATTCCTTGTACAATTCTGAGTCGAAAATCTTAATATGAAAATGTTGGATTGGTCTTCATGAGCCCTCACGAGCGGTAGATAAAAACAATTGTTTTTTCAGATAAAGTACCCCTTCTGTTTTAAATACAACAAAATATCATCAGGAAGAGTTGTTCAAAATATAAAATTATGGTCCCATACAAAATTTCAGAAATATTGACGTACTTTTATGAAACCTTGTGCAGTAAATGAAGTACTTTTGTGATAATACGGCTTCATAAAAGTAAGCCGATATTTCTGAAATTTTGCATGACACCATAATTTTACATTTTGAACAACTCTTCCTGATAACATTTTGTCGTATTTAAAACAGAAGGGGTACTTTATCTGGAAAAACAATTGTTTTTATCTACCGCTCGTGAGGGCTCATGAAGACCAATCCAACATTTTCGTATTAAGATTTTCGACTCAGAATTGTACAAGAAATATCACTACCTGGAGCTTTTGCGCCAAGTTGTATACACCCTGTATTTTGTTTTATTTAATCGAGGAGATAATACTGGATAATTATTGGAATTCAGTTTCTAGTTCATCATCTGACAGCCCAATTCGTCCTAGGAATTTTTTCCATGACGTCATGTGCATAAGAGGTTAATACAGAAATGCTCTAAAATTGTGGTTGCATCTATTCCCCTTGTTAGTACAAGAGAACATTCTAGATAATTTGTGTATTTACTCCATATGCATATGACATCTGGGAAAAGATCCCTCTGACAAACTGTAGCAGTTTAAACATTGTATTTGTAATTGTAATTTATCAAAAAATATATGAATTTAATCTGAAATACTATCAGTTTGAAATTGTTTATTCTGTACCTATTTTTCAGAATAACTAAAATATATTTTTATAGTTACAGCCAGCTGAACCAGAGGCAGGGCCAAGTACACCAATACAGAACAGACCTTCTGGTTGTGTATGTATTATTTATTGTAATTTTCTCTTTAATACAATTTCACAAATTAAAATATGAAAATCTTTATACAAAACTTCCCTTGCAAGTGGAAGTTGTGACACAAAATTTTTGAAAAATCAAAGGAAGCTAAGAGTAAAAATATCTTAATGTTCCTAATAATACGAAAACTATACAAAAAAAAACCACTTGCCAATGCGAATTACATCAATTTACAAATTAACAAAAAAAATTGCCGTGGTGGTATTCGAACTTACCATAATTTCAGAACCTGAAAGCAATTTTACAACATTTATCCTGAGCTTGTGCTATGTGCAAATGGTTATTTTTATCTATTCCTCAATTAAAGCAAAAATGGAAAACATTTTATATTTTTAAGGTGCTCGTCCTGTATATATTTGACCAAAAGTATATTCGGTTTTATACCAGGTAGACATAATCCGCATGAAAAATATCGACTTTCTCCAACAGTTTTGAGCTATACCGTCAACCGACGGGCAGACAGACAGACGAAACTGAGAAAACATGTTTTTTGTCATCTAGGGGTCCTAAAACGTGAAGATCTGAAAAAAATTCAGATTGTGATTTTTTTACGATTACAAGATATCCTCCATCTTTTAGACGAGAGAAGTAAAAATGTGTGTACTTTCATTAGAAAAACTAACTTCTTAACCAGATAGGCGGCCTTATTATAATTAAAATCATTTCTGGATTTTTCAAATTGATTGTAAATAATATTGCTACTATATAAAAAGTGAAGTACAAACAACTGCGAAAACTACAGAGCAGTATGTCTGACATCAGTTATATTTAAGCTATAGGTATACAAAGATACTAGAAAAAAGATTAAGGACCGAAACGGAAGAGAAGCTAAGAGAAGAACAAGCAGCATTCGGACCGGGTAGACAAACGTAGGACCACATCCATACACTAAAAATGATCATGGAGAAGAATTTAGAAAAAGGTAAAGAATTATGTCTCGCATTCCTGGATATAAAAGCTGCATTCAACAACGTATCCAGAATAAAAATTTGGGAAACATTGGAGAAGTATGGAGTAAACCGGAATTTAATCAGACCTATCAAAAGTGTATATAGAAATGTGGACTGGGTATGTCAGAATATACCAAGAAACTTCGACAAAGTTTAAAAAGAAGCAAGGAGATAGTCTAAGCCCGTTACTGTTTCTGATTGTGATGTGATGTAATGAAGTGATGTGTCAATGTAACAGAAAACTTACAAAAGAAATACAGGACTCAGATACCTTGAACCAGTAAATTGGGAACAACTAATATATGCAGACGATGTAATCTTGATCTCAAACATCAACAGAAATTTACAAAGAGCAATAGAGGTATGGAAGGAGGAGCTTGGTAAAGTAAACCTAACAATTAACATTAGTAAAAGTAAAGTCATGCAAGTTAGTCAAGACACCAATGAATGTGATAACACTATACAATAATAGATTAGAAGAGGTAGAAAAATACACATAACACATAACTAAGCACAATAATCACAAGGGATAGAAAATTCTAACAAAAAATAACCAACAGAATAAATAAAGCTAATCAAATTTACTATGCCATCAACATCATAATTATAGGAAAAAGGGAAATTAGCAGAAATACGAAAAGACAAGTGTACAATATAGTCGGGCAGGCAGTGAACTTTTTTCGGTACTTATTTTCCAGTCAGTATTTTGGGTTATTTTGGTTTAGTTAATGGTGCTTTTTAAAGATTTGCAAGTCTAGCTATTGATTTCTGATGGAATCAATAGGTTAGGTTAGTGACCTAGGGGTACTTATTTTCCCAGTCATGAAACTCGTACTAACTGTTGTTAGCATGAAAGTTAGTAAAAAATTATTCTGGCTGACCTGCGCCTATGGAAAGTAAGTCTGGCATGGCATTAAGAAAGAAAAAATAAGTACCCTAATTGGACTTATTTTCCCAGTCCTGAAAATTTATCAGGTGGTAATATGCATTATGACATAATAAATAAAAATAGTCTGGCTATCATTGTCGAACACGAAAGTCCTGCCAGACTCATATAAAGGAGCGTAACTTTGGTAATGTATAAATAACCGCAACGGTGCATTTCGCGTCTGGGCTAAGACAGGGAAGACAGTTTCCATTTTGTAGTATTAACAATTTGGCACAGTATACGATCACAATATTAAATATAAAAAAAGTCTGGCAACCATTCGGAATCACCGAAGCTCCACCAGGCCAGTGAAAATTGTTAATTTTGTAAATTACTCACTTCATTACAATATATACTTTAATTATATCAGCGAAGAGACACAACGACATAAATGTTTCACAACAATGTAAAAATGTAGCAAAAACAGTGTAAATTTAATTAAAAAACGTTTTTATTATTTTTGATATATGTATACATGAAGGAAATTAAAATTATTACATCTGTCCTTGTGTGTCATGTTCCTCATAGAGGTCATCGCAATAATTTTTGTCATCAGTTGATACTAATCCATTTTCATCATCGTCATCATGAAACTGAAATTCGTCATACGAAGAGCTGTCATAATCATAATCATCACCTACATGAAAATATGGATTTGTTAGTCAAACAATATCAAACATTTTTGTATAATTTTTGTAGGAAAATGATTTTCACCATTGCAAACCTTATAAAATCAAACCCGAAATAATAATTTATTCATTTCTGATCGGTTTTTCTTCAGTGAATATTTATTTACAAATAGCATTTCATTGCAATAATAAACTTTTCCCAGTTAAGTGAGACATGCAATTTTTTTACACTTCAGGGCCAGCGGTTATTCAGGCCTGTCAAAATGTGGTATAATCTTATTAGGCTACACTGTTTATTTTATTTCGTTTTATATTCTTGTCGTTAATGTTGCTATACAAAGACCACGGGCAAAAACTTGGTTTTTTCACATTTTAAAAAAAATTTACAATTGTATGCAATTACGACAATTGAGATAGTCTATTTAAGTTGTACACATAGGTAATAGAAGACAAGACAAAATGTTTATTTTTTCTTACTAACAAAGGCGGGTTTTTCCACGTGGTCTTCATACACCAGTCGCTTCTGCATCGCCTAGTCGCGCTTCTTTACATGAGTCTGGCAGGATTTGATGATGCACAATGGCAGCCAGACTGTTATTATTTATTATGTTATAATACACCTGATACAATTTCAGAACTGAGAAAATAAATACCCTGAAATCACTTATTTTTTCTCATTTATGCCCTGCCAGACTCATTTTCCATATCCGGAGATTATCCAGACTAATTTTTTACTGGCTTTCATGGTAATGTTTATTTGTACACAAAGTTTCATTACTGGGAAAATAAGTTCAACTAATGTACCTCTTATTTTATAATTATTTAAACTTTTACCGTGACTCAACCCATCGGAAATCAATAGCCAGACTTGCAAATCTTCAAAAAGCATCATTAACTAAACCAAAATAACCCAAAATACTGACTGAAAAAATAAGTACCGAAAAAGTTCACTGCCTCCCTGACTAATACAGTGTACCTACTGGTACCTACCCACCTACGCTGCAGAGAATTAGATACTAAATGATAAAGTAATATCTACAGTAACGGCGAGAGAGGTAAAGTATCTACGTAAAGCAATGGGATACACAAGTAAGACATGTGAACAATAGTACGATAAGGAAGTTGATGGAGGTTAAGCCAGTGGTGAGACGAGAACAAACAGCTAAAATGGTATGGGCATGTATGCAGGATGAGGGAGAGCAGAAACCCAAGAGTGGTTACAGAGATGAAAGTAGTGGGGAAAAAGCATAGGGGTAGACGAAGAAGCACATGGGAAAGCACATAGAAGTGACAGTGAGTGAACGCGGAAAGACCATAAGGAAAATGAAAGTGCTAGCAAGGGTTAGAAAAGAATAGACAAAATAGATTGAAAATAGTACAAAACAATAAAGGTAATGGACCACCAGATGCCCTAAAGGCATATAAGGGTCAGCCAAAGAAAAGAAGAATTGTAAATAAAGAAGATATTGATGAAATCTTTTTAACGTCACTAATCAGGGAAGCATATCACAAAAATACAACTTTTACTAGAATGGATAACGGTTGAGTGTTCATAATAATGTACAAAATAAGTAAAAATATTTTATACTTACTTTTTTTACTTATCCTGAGTCTCTTCTACCTGTGGTGTCAAGATGATGGTCTTTCTCAATCTTTTCCTGCCTTTTGCTTCTATCCTAGCTTGATTCCAGTAGAGTCCTTTTTTTCCTGAGTGCATCTTCATCTTCTTGGTTACTTCTTTTTTGCTGGAAAACAGGTCGTATAATACCTATTCTGTATAAAATTGCTACCTTATTGATCCTGTGTACTATTTCCCTATACATCCTTCTGAATTGGTCCAGTTTTCTGGTCATGTATTTCGATTTTAGCATGTTCTGTTACTTCTGCAACCGCTATTATTAAGCGTTTTTGTTAAGTTTATCTTTAAGTTGTATTTCTCTAAAACTTCCTTCCGTCTATGTCATCGGTGTACATGAGTTCATTCATTCTGATTGGTCTTAGTTTGTAGTACCCTAGCTGTACACCTGTTGTGTGTTGGTTCACTTTTTTTGAGACGTCTTCCATTATCATTATGAATAGTAAGGGGCTTAGTATGCTTCCCTGTCTGACGCCTCTCGTTATAAATCCTTCCCCTACTACATTTTCTGTTTCATCATATAAACTATGTACTACCTTTATCAAATTTGTATCTATTTTCCTTGTTTCATAACCAGATTTCATCCCTGCTTATGCTGTCGAATGCTTTTTCTAAGTCTAAAAAAACATTTTATAGTAAGACTGAAACAGCCAGGCGACACACTTAGTAACGTGAAATACATTAACACAGATGCCTTAACTGCTCGGCCAGAAACGCCACGTAACACGTAGGCTTATCGTTGTACTTTGAAGGGGAGGATGACTACATAAAGAAGTATGAACAGTGATGATGAAAACTTCTAAGGATGTTGTAGTTGCATAAAAATTAACTTCTTTTTGGATTGTACTTAGCAACTAGCTTCTTTTTTATTATTATTTTAATTTCATTAAGGATATAATAACAGATTAATCGGATGTAATTTCTGTTTCATTATCTAACTATACAGTGTGTAACATGTAGGCTTATCGTTGTAATTTGAAGGGGAGGGTGACGACATAAAGAAGTATGATCAATGACGATGAAAACTTCTAAAGATGTTGTAGTTGCTTAAAAATTAACATCTTTTTGGATTGTAATTAGTAACTAGCTTCTTTATTATTATTTTAATTTAATTAAGGATATAATGATAACAGATTAATGGAATGTAGTTTCTGTTTCATTATCTAACTATACAGTGTGTCCCATAAAGTTCTCTACATATGGAAAACTTTTTTAATTATCTATTTATCATAAACAAGTATTCTTCATAAAAAGGTCTGCATTACCCAAAAACTAAAATGCACTCATAAAATTCCAAAACTATCTGATATTATACAGGATGGATCACAAAACTATAATTCGGCTAACGAGAAAAGTACCCTTATTTATGAAGATAACAAAAAATGTTAGGTACTTAGAAAAATCATTATAGTTTCTGTATTAAGTAGTTTAAATAATTTTCCAATGACCTGTTGCTTCTCTAAATGGAATTTGTGTAAATTGATTCTCTGAATTGAATTTGTGACACATAATTTTAAAAAAAATTAATTACAGGAGGCCACCTGTCCATAATTATGCATAACTTTTTATTCTGAATAACACTTCTAAGTAAAATGTCTGTTATTTTTAGAAATAAAGGTACTTTACTCTGTAGCTGAATTATAATTCTTTATCCATCCTGTATAATATCAGATAGTTTTAGAATTTTATGAGCGCATTTTGGTTTTTGGGTAATGCAGAACTTTTTATGAAGAACATTTTTTTTATAAATAGATAAATAAAAAAGTATTCCATATGTAAAGAACTTTATGGGACACACTGTATATAACATATAAATAGTATTCCAATGCATTTATTCTTACAAATAATATAAAAGTCTTAATTCATGTTTTTTACAGGCAAAAATGCAAATTACAAGAAGCAGCCTAAATACCGCTGTTCCCAGGGTAGGTAGCTATATTATTGATCACAATTCAAAAATTAGAATTATCGTGCAATTATATTATAAAAATTTCAATCTCCAATGTTTTAAATTATATTTAACAACTGGCCACTATATTTATTTTATCTCAATTAAGAATACGGTTTTATTTCATTATCTAATAGTAAAAGTATTTTTTTAAATGTTTACAGGCAATTGTGCTCCCTCCAAGGAGCCCCGAAACACAACGACAAATACTGGTAAGAAACTTTAACTGCAGTTTTCCATTGAATACAATTATTTATAATCAGTATCCTTTTCTACCAGTTAGGTGTAAAGGTATAATTTCTTTGCTGTCTCTTTAGTCCTTATTGTTTGTAGTGTAAACAAGCCTTTTCCAATGTCTTCTATTTTTTGCTAGCCTTGTGGTCTTTCTCTATTCCACTTTTCTCTTCTTCAGTGCGTCCGCAACTGTTCCGTCCTATGTTTTCCTTGGTCTGCCTCTGCATTTCTTTCCCTCCACTTTTGCTTTCCGTACGCACCTTACTTGTCTTTCTTCCTCTAGCTTTATCATGTGTCCAAACCACCGAAGCTGTTGTTGCTCGATTCTTGTTGTTATTAATTCCATTTCCAATTTTTTCCTTAGTTTCTCGTTCCGTATTCTGTCCCATCTTTTTACTCCTTTGAATACAATTACATAATTAAAATTTAAAGATGAGGGACCCTTAGATTATAAAAATAAGTGTTCAACAATTTAGTAAATTTCTATTGAAGTACAATCATCATCTCAAATTTGTACCCCATTTTCTTCAACATTTTCCTAATTTTGATATCTTGATCTTTAATTTTTAGACTTTACCAGATGAACATGTAGCACAGTCAACTGCCAACAGGGTGAGTTTATTATCATTACAGATAACACTTGTAATATCTAAGCTTAAAATTTTTGGTACATTTCTGCTTCTTCTGGAAAGTGTATGGAAATAACGTAAGTTATTGCGAGTACTTTACAGAATCGTCTTATTCTGACTTGTATCATATATTTTATTATTGTGATCTCCTGCTTCCCTTGTTACACCATAAAGTGGATTTCCGACAAGTAATCACACCAAAAGTGCCTCCAGCTAGCTACAATGGGACAGAAGCGAGGTTCCATTCTGAAAGCATAGGTGTTTCTGCCTAAATCAATGCCAGAGGGACGTAGAAAGTAGATAACTATTATTTGTCAGGCGCCACTAGAATATGAATTCTTGCCGCAAGAGATGATTGACATTTCCTAATCCTTAACGAAACAACCTCGGTGAAGGGAAGGGCAGTAGTAGATGTTGGTGCAGCTATGGACTTACATGGCCCCCAATTTGCTCATAAGATTAGATGCAGGCAGTGATAGAGGCAAACACATTGTTAAATAATAACGGATATGAGCCACAAATGGCACTGATTGCTACGTGATTTATTACTATCTGAGAAAAATGGTCCTAAAGTGAGGACACGGTTACAAGTGATATTAAGCCTAGTGTACTGGTCACAATCCAACCTAGTAATATTCGAGACCGTCCCTAAAAAGGGGAAAGCTCAAGCAGGTGACTGTGAAGAACACATAAGAATTTGACCTGGAGCACGACTGACCCACTGAGATGTTCGCCGAGCGACAGAGATGCAGGAATTTGATCAGGGGCACTTACCAAAGCAGAGAAAATCCTACCACAGCCGTTGGTTCGAGTTCGTGAGCTGGTAGCCCACAATGGCAAGACCGACCAACATATTTACTTAACTTATTTCTGCTAGATGTCTCACCTTTGACTTCCTCTACTGTGTTGACATATTATTCGTGATATGGTTTTATCCTTTTAGATGTACTATAAAATAGTTACATTTCCTGTTTCTAAGATCGCTCTTGATGTTTTATATCTTCACAGCAGTTTTTGTTTAGAAGATATTTTTTTGTCTTGCTATTGTGTCAATTTTTCCCTTTTTTATTGGAACCAAGTTTTGTATGAATACCTTCATGTTCATGAAATATCGCTATTGGCTCAGTTGTTATGCAAATCTTCAAAACTTGTGCATATAGTAGCAATTATTTTGTGTTTACACCATTCAATACTAAGTTGTAAGCACAGATTTTATGTTACAGGCCACACGAACAACTGAGCTAGTCAACGTACGCGTACTTCAGGAAATTCTTAACCAGGTACATTCTTTTTTGGCTACCAAAATCGTTATTTACACTATTTCTTAATTTCAGAATTTCATTGCCCAGTCCATGACAGAGAGAAATAACTACATTTCTGAGGTGAGTTGTACATGCTTCTTATACAGGGTGCTGAAAAATGGCGTATTAACTCGATGGTACGTTGTTAAGGGATACTGAGCAAACTAAGGAAAGAATTCTTTGTGTTATATTTTTGAAGATGTTTTAAATTTTGAATTTTAAAATTTCTTGAGTTTCTGTTAGTTGATTGACAAAATTAGTTACAAGTATTTATATTCATACTATTATCAAAGAGCAATGCTCTTTGACTCTTTGCTATTATCTTTAAGTGGGTAATGTTTTTCTATCCTCAGGGCCGTAACTAGGTATAGGCCGAGTAGGCCCCCGCCTACAGGCGCAAGCGGCAAGGAGTCCCAAAATGGCACTGAAAAAAAAACTTCGTACTGATTAAAAACAAAAACAAATAAACAAGTAGCCAATTTTACAAACTTATATATATATAATCATACACATTATTGTACCCGTAGGTGTTAAGGTTAATTGCATACTAACTTAATTACAATACGTTCCGTAAAAATCCAAATATTTGTACACAAGTGAAATTAAAAAAATTAAATTAAAAATTAAAATATAACTCTCAATAAATACATGTTAACTGCTTAGCCTAGCTATATGTTTTTTTGGCCCATTCTTTCTTGTTCCTTGCCAATGCTATCCCCTCATTCCAGGAAAAACCCTTTTCTCGGAGGTTGTCTATTATTTCATTGTCCCATGACTTTCTTGGTCGTCCCCTTTTCCTTTTTTGGAAAGATCTTGCTTGCCATATTTTTTTTGGAGTTCTTCCTTCGTCCATTCTTACTAGGTGGCCAAACCATTTTAGTTGTTGTCTCTTGATTGAGTTCATTATCGGTTCCACTTCTAGCTCTTCTCTTATTCTCTCATTCCTAAACCTGTCTAGTCTTGTTAACCCCATTACTCCTCTTAGGTATTTCATTTCAAGTGCCTGTATTTTACTTGCAACTTGTTTTGTTACTGTCCAGCTTTCACTTCCATACATTAAAATTGGTTTAAAGATGGTTTTGTATACTGTCATTTTTGTTTTCCGAGATATTTCCTTTTTTTTAACAAATGTACTATTTAGGGAGTAGTACAGGTTTGTTGCATTTACCAGCCTGTCACTTATTTCAGCATCTATCTTACCATTTTTCTGGATTTTCACCCCTAGATATTTATATGTATCCACTTGTTCAACGTTCGTCCCATGTAATACTATTGTTGTGTTTATGGCTTCCTTACCTATCACCATCACTTTTGTTTTTTCTGTATTTATTCTTAAATTTCTATCCCTGAGTGCTTTCGACCATAGGTCTATATTATATTGTAAATCTTGCTCATTTTTGGCATATATAACCAGATCGTCTGCAAATGCACTCTCCGCTATCTCCACTATCCTCATGTTCCTATATCCCACCTTTAGTTTTCTAGTTTTTCCGTTTATCTCCTTCATTTCATCATCCATAACCACGTTAAACAATGCTGGACTAAGCACTCCTCCCTGTCGTAGGCCCTCTTTGGTAATGAATTCGTCAGATTTTAAGTTGCCGGTTCTCACATAGTTTCTAGTTTTAGCATACAAACTCGTGATACAGTTTCGTAGTTTATTATCAACTCCTCTTCTTTTCAGACTGTTCCACACTAAGATTCTAGGGATGCTGTCGAATGCTTTTTGTAGATCTATAAAGGCCACGAATATCATTTCGCTAGTGTATTTTCCTATTAGTTGTTTCAGAGTAAATATGTGATCTTGCACTCCTCTTCCCTTCCTGAATCCACATTGGGAGTCTTCCAGTTGTGGTTCTATTATTTTCTCTAACCTTCTTTCCAGTATCCTCTCATATACCTTCGTTAGTATGCACGTCATGGTAATTCCCCTGTAGTTTGAGCACTCTCGTCTATCCCCTTTTTTGTAAATTGGCATCAGTACCCCTATCTCCCAATCTTTTGGTATTCTTTCCTCTTGCCATACTTTGTTTAACAGTTTTGTTACCATTTCCAATACATTTTTTCCCAAATTCTTGACCATCTCGAAGCTTATTCCGTCATGACCTGCAGCTTTTCCTCTTTTTAGCATTTTTACCGCCTCCCTTACTTCCTCTATTTTTATGTCACTTTCCTCGTTAATGTCTATGTTAACTATCTGTTGATCTTTTTCAATCCTTGTGTTTTTTTGGTCAGTCGTTAACATTTCTTCAAAGTACTCTTTCCATCTATTTATTATGTCCTCTTCTTCTGAAACTAATATTCCTTCTTTTGTTTTAATATGCTTAATTTTCTCTGTCCTTCCTTTCCGTAGTAATTTTAATACTTTGTAGAACAGTTTTTGGTTTCCGACCGCATCGCGTTCCATCGTTTCTCCAAATTCTACCCATGATCTTTGTTTTGCTTCTTTCACCATTGCCTTGACTTTATTCCGTTGTTCTTTATACCTTTCCATTTTTTCTTCTTCTCTACAGCCAAGATATTCTTTCCACAACCGTTTTTTATTTTTTATTTCCGCTTTTATTTCAGCGCTCCACCACTTTGTTTGTTTTTTATACGCACTGATTTTCACAACACCACACACCTCTCTTGACACATTTATCATGCTGTCTTTGATACAATGCCATAAATCCTCCGTAGTTAATTCATCCACTCTTCTTTTAAATTTACTCACTTCCACTTCGGTTCTAGCAGTATAATCTCTTGCCAGCTCCTCGTCTTTCAGTCTATATGTTTTAATTTTTTCTATGTATCTTTTCCCCGTATTTCCTGTTCTACCTGATGCTTTATACTCTCCCGCTGTAATACTCATTTTTGATATTACTAAGTAATGATCAGAGTATATTTCCGAACCCCTATATACCCGCGTATCCTTTATTTCTTTTTTATAATTTCTGTTTATTATGATGTAATCTATTATAGATTTCTCACCTCTGCTCTTTACTTCTCGGGTATATTTGTGTATATTCCTATGTTCATAAAAAGTGTTTGTTATTACCAAGTTGTTGAGGATGCAAAAATCAATCAGCCTTCTTCCGTTATTATTTAAGGTGTTGTCGCCATGTTTTCCTATTGCTTCACCGGATTCGTGATTCCTTTTACCCACTCTTCCATTAAGATCACCAATTATTAGCAATCTTCCCCTTTTCTCCTCTATTAATTCCGTTAATTGATCCCAAAAGTCATCTTTTACCTTTGCTGCCTCATTCCCATCCGGACCATAAACAACTAAAATTGAGGTTTTAATTTGTTTCTCTATATCTACTTTGATGTGAGGTATTCTCTCTGTAATGCTTGTCCATTTATTTATGTATTTTGCTTTGTCCTTTTTTATTATGCATCCCACTCCTTTGTTAGCTCTGCTTCTACTCTGTACACCGCTATAAATCAAGATATGTCCACCATCTAGTTCTAGCTCTCCTATTTCTTTCTTCTTGGTTTCTGTTATGCCCAGAATATCCAAACCTGCTTTCTCAAATTCTTCCTCTAATTCATTTTCCTTGCCCGATATACTTCTAACATTCCATGTTTCTATTTTCCACGTTAGTTTATTCTGCTCCTTCTCATAATTGTTTAACCTAGATTTTAACGTTTTATTCTGTCTTTGGTCTATGTTCTCATTACTCCTGTCCAATTCCATTGCCATAGTCGTCCTCTTATATCTATCAATTTTACTACTTACTTTTTTGGAGTGTTTTCCGATACCTTTGTTTTTATCTCTTCTAATTTTTCATTATCTTTGTTCCATTTCCATACTACTCCATCTATTGTGATCTTGTTGTACCCCTGTTTCACGATTTTACCATTATTTCTGTCTTCAGCCGCTTTTTTCCTTAACTGCACTTGCTTTTCCCTTTCCTTCTTTGTTAGGTCATCATTTATGTAAAGTTTTTCGTTGGTAATTTTTGCCAGCTTTGTTTTATTTTTCATGATTTTCTCTTTATCCATACCATTTTCCAATTTAACCAGACATCTGTTTGCACCTATTTTAAAAGCGTCTTTCACTTTAACTTCCACGTCCAAGTAATCTTTCACCAAGCTTTCTATTTGAGGTATTAGAATGCTTGTATCGTTAGTGACGATCTTCATGCCGCTAATAACAATATTATTCTTTCTGTTTTCTTTATCTATCACTTCAAAGTTACTCCTAATCTCTTTTAGCTCCTTTTTTATCTCCTAATTTTCTTTCTTAATGTTTTCATTGTCTTTCCTTAATTTATCATTTTCCTTTTGTATACTTAGCATATCAACGTTGTACTTTTCTTGTTGGATTCTTACGTGTTTAAGATCTTCTGCAAGCCCTCGTACCATTGTTACTAATAGATCCAATTTTCCATCATCATTTTGTGATTTGTTTGGTGATCTTTGAGTTTTTTTTAATTTCTCAAAGGCTTTGTCCCCTGTTTCTTCTCTTCTTCTCTTCCTTCCGTCATCTGTAGAATAGTCATCGCTGTCGGTTGCTTCATACCTTCTGTTCATTTTTAATTGAAGTATTTATATATGTAGTGTTTATAAAATTTCTACTTTTGTGTATACTTCCGATTATACTCGTATAAGTATGATGAATTTCATTGCCCAGTCTATGACAGAGAGAAATAACTACATTTCTGAGGTGAGTTGTACATGCTTCTTATTATGCGTAAACATCAGCATAGAAAAGAAGCTGCTCAATCGAGACATACACATTCTCTCAGACAGTCAGGCAGCACTGAAAGCGCTAAACGCTTTCAGTACTTCATCGAGACTGGTCAAGGAATGCAAATCCAAACTTCAAACCTTAAGCCAGGGAAATACAGTAAAATTATGCTGGATCCCAGGTCACCAAGGTATTGAAGGAAACGAAAAGGCGGACAAGCTCGCAAAAGAAGCAGCCCGTAATGCAATGACCGGTCCAGAACCTGGTCTAAGCATTCAGAAAAACCAAGCCCGCTCAGCCATTAATGAATGGGTCAATACCGCACACCAACTAAGGTGGAGAAACTACAATCAAGCAACACACTGCAAAAGATTGCTAAAAACTCCGAATCCACATACCACCAAAACCCTGTTGAGACTGAACAGAACTCGAATCAAGCAAGTAGTCAGTCTACTAACAGGCACTGGAGCATTCAGAGAATTTATGCACAGGATCAATATCTATAGAGATGAACCTGTTTGCAGACTATGCCAAGAGGATGATGAAACAGCCTATCATATCCTCTTTGAATGCCCAGCATTAGAGCGTAAAAGACACCAACTCGATTGGAGCCTTAACTCTATTGACAACCGCAAGTTAGTAGGCGACATTGCAAGTCTAGTAAAAGATACGGATGTCGGCTTGCTAACTTGAAAACTCCCGACAGTACAAAAAGCCCAAAGGGCTGACGTGCGCATGCCAGCAAAAGGCAGTCGTGAAACCTAATCTAATCTAATCTAATCTAATGCTTCTTATACAGGGTGCTGAAAAAATGGCGTATTAACTGGATGTTACGTTGTTAAGAAATACTGAGCAAACTAAGAAAAGAATTCTTTGTGTTATATTTTTGAAGATGTTTTAAATTTTGAATTTTAAAATTTCTTGAGTTTCTGTTAGTTGATTGACAAAATTAGTTACAAGTATTTACATTCATACTATTATCAAAGAGCAATGCTCTTTGTCTCTTTGCTATTATCTTTAAGTGGGTAATGTTTTTCTATCCTCAAGGCCGTAACTAGGTATAGGCCGAGTAGGCCCCCGCCTACAGGCGCAAGCGGCAAGGGGTCCCAAAATGGCACTGAAAAAAAAAACCTTCGTACTGATTAAAAACAAAAACAAATAAACAAGTAGCCAATTTTACAAACTTAATTTGCAATATTACCGATTTTAGCCTAAATAATGCGAATTGCACCCAATCTGTTCAATACATTTCCTTGTGCAATTTTTAAATGGAATGTTAGACATCTACCAAGATTGTAATTTCGTTTGTTTTATAACTCCCACCTATATCAATCAAGACATTAGAATTACTAGCTTTTTAACCTGCCTCATAGGTGGCTTTATTCTAATTATAACAATTTTTGTCATTTTTAAAACTCAATGTAATACAGCAGTGACGACAAACTAACTTAAATGTAAAAAAAACTGTTGGAGCGGGTCCACTGATTGCACATCTTACACATCCATTTACTGCTTTGGGCTCATCGCTGGTACAGTGGCCCATTGCAAATTGCAGAACGCAAAATACCACAGACCAATTTCGAGAGCTTACTTGTTCCACTACTATAGCATTTTCTCGCTAGAATCTGTCCAATTTAAGACAGTTCTGCCACCCTACACGGTAGCAGCGTTTTATTAAACAAAATAATTATTGAACTCAGCCTGATGCAAGGCTTATTCTAGGTGCCGACAGAAAAAGCTTTGCGTTTTAAATACATATATTGATTACTACAAAACGGGGTGACATTGTGGCTGTGAGTATAGAACCTTATTCTATGTTCATATGTTACTACGCACAATGTAATTATTTGTTTATATTGTATTACTTTAACATATTGGCATGTTTTTACTAGCTTTTCAGCGCACCACATAGGTGGTCTATTCTAATTAAAATATATTTTACATTTTAAAAATTGAATTGTACTATGCAACACAAAAATATGGGACAACTCTTGATAGAGACTTTAGCATAATTTCATTAGCTTAAACGAGGCTTTAAACAATTACATTTGTTATAACAATGTTGATTCATAGCAACGTCTAAACAAATTGGCGGTTAGGTTAGAAATACCTAGCAACTGTACATATTAAGGCAGACACATTCACAACAGACCATACTAACTGTCCCAGTTTTTTTGTCTGTCTTGCATAGTACATAAAAGTTACAAAAGAAAATGTTTTCAACGTCCATGATACAGAAAGCGCTCTGCAAGAAAACCAACTTTTGCTAGATCAAATTATAGTAAGTCTTCAAAATTATCTACAAAATAGGTAAAAAATACCTTAATGCTGCTAATAATACTGAAATGCTTACACCCGTATGCATAATCGTTCGCCAGCGACTTGCCGGAGTTTTGTTATGAATAATATGTTGGGGGCACTGTACGTCTATGTCAAATTCGAGGTTATCAGGTTAGGTTTTCCGTCAGTTTTGGTCAAGCCGCTGGCGAACGACTATGCATACGGGTGTTAGAATTTGGAAATTTAAAAAAAACATTGCAGGCAGTGGGATTCCAACTAGCGTTCACTGATAAATACGTATGCTTATCATTGTGTTATAAATGAAGCAGAGACTTCCGATTGTGGGCGAAACGCGCCTGATCAGTGCCGATGAAAAGATGAGGTAGAAACGCAGGCACACCACATTTATATACTTATAGGGATTTATAAAAAGTTGTTCTGACTACATAATAATATGTATTTTTTTTTATTCGAATTGTGTTTTATAACTTGTTTTCAGTTCTTATTTTATTTGTTTTTTATTTTGTTATTTTAACATTTAGTTATTTCTTTTTAAAACTTTTGAATTTAAAATGTTGAATTTATTTTTGAATACCTAGCTGTCTGTGTTGAATAGATTACCATCATATATCCGTAGGTAATAAATGTAGAAAGCATACAGTAACATTAGTATTTATGTCACATATATCGTTAGTGTACTGAAGGGCGCAAAAATGTTGGCTTGCCTACAATAAAAGTTCGCCTAGTTACGACCCTGTCTATCCTAATACTGAATATTAAAGAAATTAATAATCAAACTTTGAGCTCCCATATTTTCAAAAATACGTATAACACAAAGAAGTTTTTCCTTATTTTTCTCATACTCAGGGAGTATCCCTTAACAGCGTACAATTAAGTTAATACGCTATTATTGCAGCACCCTGTATATTTTTTCGTAAGATGTTTTTGCCACTGAAGCTGACTGTTTTTAAAATTGGATTCTAAATCTAAAGTAATAGTAAGAAAATACAATATGATTGTTGAATGTGTTGTGGTTGGTGTTAGGATGAATAGGGCATTCCTATTCCTACAATTTTCTTATTTTTAAAAAGGCTATCAGAATTTAATGGTCAAATCAGTATCTATATTTAGTTTATTCCAGTGCAGTATAATCATTGAAAGCTACTTTTATCTTGTAAAACTAGTATTGTACTGATGGAGTGTAATTTATATTTTCAGCTAAATCAACTCTACCCAGAAGCAATGATCTTTATAAACGTGAGTTTAAAAAAAATACAATTCTTGTAATAGAGTATTTTAAGAACATTACTTTTTTCCATTACTTGTCCGATTTTGATTAATTTATATCATCTTTTATTTTATAGAATGGATATCAGACCCAGCACGGTGCACAGGATGCATTTGCTGATAATCAAACTGGGCCTCCTGCTCCACAACTTGAGGTAAATTAATAACTATTTTCATCATAATTATTGTGATCTGACTCCTATCATAGAGACACTTAAGACTGCAATAACACTTTCAGTTTTGTTTCTGAAAAACAATTTTATCACTTTTTCACAATATGGTTCCTGATGGTGCCATTTCAAGTTTTAAGTAAAGCAAACCAATAGCATAAGTATTTGTAACTGGATGTACCTAACCAAACTTCTTTTTTTTTTTTTTATTAATACAGTGCATATTTACAATCTACTCTAATAAGTGAGTAATAGGTAAATGTGATTAAGTTAAACAGAACATGAGGGGAACCATGCCAGTGCTAGGGTTCCGAAAGTAAATATTAATTCAAACTGGTTGTTGGACTATATCTTGTGGCCATGTCCGCTTCAATCACGTGTGACAGCAGGCAGATTAGCGAGGTTCTCAACAAGGTTGTTTCGGTGTCCTGCGAGCCTGTCGGTATAAGCTGTAGTAAATCTTGCAATTTCGGTGGCTACGTACGGGACATTCAGATCGTTGTGGAGCGTATCGTTACTGATGTACCAGGGCGCATTAGTTATCAATCGGAGGGTTTTTGACTGAAAGCGTTGGATGATTTTTGTGTGTGTAGCCTTTGTGCAGCCCCATAAGTGGACCCCATAGCTCCATATGGGCTTGAGGATGATTTTGTAGAGAAGGAGTTTATTTGCTAGACTGAGTTGAGATTGTCGTCCAATGAGCCAGTACATTTGTTTGGTTTTCAGATCGAGTTTTTTTCTATTAGCTCGGATGTGCGCTCTCCAGGTAAGTTTCTCATCGAGGTGTGACCCAAGATATTTAATTTCGGTCTTAATTGGTATTGGGTCATTGTTGAAGCTGACTTGTGGGCATGCTAATCGTCTGGTTGTGAAGGTTACTTGCGCAGACTTGTCGTTGTTGACCGTTATCCTCCATTTGTTAGTCCATTCCTGTAGGAGATCTAGGTGATGCTGGAGGTGATCTGCAGCTACTTCAGGTGTATCATTGGTCAAAAGCAAGGCTGTATCGTCTGCGAACGTAGCAATTAGAGTGTTCTTGGTAGTCGGCAAATCACAAGAGTAGATGAGATATAGCAGAGGCCCCAAGACACTACCTTGGGGGACTCCGGCTAGTATTGGATGGTAGTTCAAGATAATTTGATTTTATATAAAAGCCCTGTGTGCCATACCTTATCGAATGCTTGTTGGAAATCTAAGAATGCGGCCGCACAGATCTTTTTCGTTTCAAAACTTTTCAGAATATTGGTTACGATGCGATGACCTTGGTGTAACGTGGAGTGAGCTTCACGAAATCCAAACTGGTAGGATGGAATAATATTGTCAAAGTCTAAGGTTTCTTTTAGACGTTTGAGGAAGAGTTTTTCGAAGACCTTGGACAGGAGGGGTAAGAGGCTAATTGGGCGGTAGGAAGAGGGTTGGGTGGGTGGTTTCCCAGGCTTGGCAAACAGAATGATCCGGGCATATTTCCAAAGTAGAGGGAAGTAGTTCAGTCGGAGGATGCTGTTATAGATGTTTGTCAGCAGCACTAATGCCTTCCATGGAAGATTGTGCAGGAGGTCTCCTACGATCAGATCGTACCCAGGGGCCTTTCTAGCGTTTGCATGTTGGATTTGTTGGCAAACTTTGGATGGTGAAAAGGGCTTGATTGGCGGCGAAAGTTGACAAGGAGCATCCAAAAAGTCTTCAATATCATTATCAGTTCGATTGTTGTGTGGAGGTGGAGGCGTGAATACATTAGCTAGATGTTTAGCAAATGTATTAGCTTTGTCTATGTCTGTTCTGGCCCAGCTTCCATCTGTTTTTTTGAGTGGTGGAATTGCTATTACTGGCCTCTTGAATTTCTTCGTCGCTTTTCATATGGAGTGATCGTCGGCAGAGAGATTCATGAGATATTCTTGAAAAGTTTCGTTGCGTGCTTTTGCAAAAAAAAATACAATTCATGTAATAGAGTATTTTAAGAACTTTACTTTTTTCCATTACTTGTCCGATTTTGATTAATTTATATCATCTTTTATTTTATAGAATGGATATCAGAGATATCAGACCGAGCACGGTGCACAGGATGCATTTGCTGATAATCAAACTGGGCCTCCTGCTCCACAACTTGAGGTAAATTAATAATTATTTTCATCATAATTATTGTGATCTGACTCCTATCATAGAGACACTTAAGAC